>OX419598.1:10885391-11054391 GCA_948473455.1 Teleiodes luculella | reverse complement strand
ATACATCGCTCATCTATTACTACAAAGACGTAATTGTCACAAAATGCAAAAATGAGTTAATGATGCCAGAATGTTCCAAAATGACCAATACGTATGGTATTAAAAAGACGTTTTTATTGTTCAACAAATGAGCGTAAGATGGCGCCTCTGTCTTTGTTGCACCGGTACAAAATTTTACTCGCCCTGAGTGTAACGACGCCACATTGGTCAGTTGCGCATAATTTTTTATATTTTTAAGTGCCAAACGACGTAAATGTTATTTTCTGTCTATGTAGCACCAAGACAAAATTATTTTTTGAGATCTGCAGTGTCGTAATTGTATTTTTTGTCATTGTAGCACTAGAATAATAATATATTTTGTGAGCTACAATACCTTTGTATTATGTATTTTGTGTCAGTGTTTAACTAAAAGCTCTTAAAATTGAATGAAATAATGACTTACTTAAAAGAAACAGGTGTAATTTTAAAACATTAAATATTGTATTTATGTTTTTCTTCATTATTACTAAAAGTAGTAACTTAAAAAGTAAGTCTAATAAAAATAAAATCTAAATAAAAGTAAATAAAAAAATAGCATTCAAGTTAAGATCATTATTTTTTTATTGTTTTAAATAGGTACTTACTTGTATGTGTTGTGTGTGCAATAAAACATGAATCTATCTATGTACTTGTTTGCTAGTTATGGTTTTTTAAAGAAAAATAAGGTGAATTAAACTAGGTATTTTAAATGGTAATAAAATAGCGAGTAATCGCAATATAAAAATGTTAACAATAGCCATAGAAGGCCGAACTAATGCTCCTTTCTCTAAAAATATAGAGGAAAACGAATGCTTAGATTTTGAATCTGTTATTATAAGTAAAGAAACAAAAGTTCCATCTACCCCTTTGCTCCTTTTGTTGATGAGAGTATCACATTCACAGAGCATGTGAAGTGCGGTTTCCTCTTCGTCTGCACAGAATCTACAGTAAGGGTTTTCTGATAAGCCCATTCTGCCTGTTCATGTGCTTATTGAGTTTACAATGCCCAGTAAGGGCCCACGAATACTCAACCGGACGAGTTTTTGTATCTCAGATCTTGATTTGTGGAGAAAACCTGGAAAAAACTGTTTCGAATGTGCAAGGCCATTTCTATTTCCCAAGCCACCACTTGGCGCCTTGAGCCGGATTTCGGCACCCCGAGCATAGGTTCCGGTAAAATGGGTCGGGCGCCAGACCCTTTCCTTGCCAGCTGATCTGCCGGCTCGTTCCCCCCGACTCCGAGTGTCCAGGCACCCAGCCCAGGCACACAGAGTTTTTGCTGCCCAGTTAATTTAGGGCATCAATGCATGTCAGAGTAATTCTGGATGCTACTTCATTGGACGCCAGTGCTTTTAATGCGGCCTGACTGTCCGAGAGTATGAGAATCCTTATGCTGGAATACTCCAGGCTTAGAAGAAAGTTAAAAAAATATTTGAACAAAGGCAAAATGAAGCTACTAAAACACAAGCAAAAACACAAAATAATAATTTTCATTGATAACTTAAAAGGGCGTCCTACTATCTGTAAGGTACCTGGGTTTAAAACCAACATAAAGTACTTTTTTTAATGAAAAAGCCGTGACTAGCGATGGCCTTGTGTTATTTTAATAAGTATTTTGATATAAGGATAACAAATGAATCTATGATTTATGTACCAACACGAAATTATTCAAAAAACTGTTAATTATTCAGTAAGTGGTTTGAAATTACGATAAAAATACTAATTCACCTGTGATTTACCTGCTATTAAGTACTGTTAATTATTCAGTATTCAATAAAGCTGTAATGAATTATTATCTCAAATAAAGTGTTTTAAAAACAATTAACTAATACCTATTTCAGTGTCACAACTTCCAAAATAAAACATTTTCAATGCAACAATGACACAATTGTATGTGTCAAATCATTTCAAGTGGTTTTTTTTATACTTACACTTGACTTTTTTAAATGTTTTTGCTATTGTACTCTACCTATATATTTAAACATCCAAAATATCCTAGTTGCAGTTATAAATATTATAAAGTGAAATAATAAAACGAAACAGAACATTAAAAAAAACTTTAAAACGCTCTCCTGTAAAATTTGTAAAATGACAGTTACGTCTTTGTAGTAATAGATGAGCGACATACACAAAAATAAATACAAAGTTTTCCTATTTATAATTTTAGTAAATTAATAATAATAATAATAAAACTTTATTTACACAAAAACAAACAAGTATGGGAACAAATGAGAAAACAAATTTTGGTAAACATGCTTGACACTTAAGAGTAGAGCCCCTGTTCTCCTAAACTAGTAAAAACTGTATCTTAGGGGAACAGTGACCAGCCGAAAGAAGTGCAGAAGGCATAACAAAAATAAAGACAAAAAAAGAAAAGAATTAAAAAACAATATTAGAAAAATTTAAGAATGCATGTGTGTAATAATAAGGATGCGGATGCGAATGCGAGTGTATAGTGTGAGTGAAAGAGTGAGAGTTTGTGTGTATTTATGCATGCATGTGTGGGGGGTGTGTGTGTATGTGTGTGGTCATGTGGGGTGAATGTGTGTATGTATGTGTTTGAGTGGGGGACAATGTAAGTATGTCTGTTTATGTGAGGCATATGTTTTAATTAAATTAAAAATACTCAAAATGAATAATTAAATAATTGATTGACCTGTAACAGATTAATGAAAAGGTAAATAATAATAAACAACGTGAACATTTGAGTTTCATTTTAGGTAGTTAACAAAATCTCAGTTTCATTGTAGCTCAAAGTAAGCAGCCATTTAACAACTTTATTTTTTAACTCAAAACTATTTAGATTTATAATTTGTAGGGCTTTATGGATCTTATTATATAGCATGGAGCTAATAACATAGTAATGCTTGGCGGCAGCAGATGTTTTGTGCGTATCCGAAGGACAAACATTTCTAATTGTCCGTTTTGAAGATTCGGGGTTAAATGGAACGTGTGGATGTTTCCGTAAAAGCGTACGTAGTATGAAAAGCTATCTGACACTAAGAACTTTGGCCTCAGAGTATAATAAAGTAGTTGCGTATCTAAACGGTTTTTTTAACATCACTTTTAATACAGCTCTTTCTAAGTTGATTAGGAACGACTTTGCTGCCCCACCCCAAGCCGGTATACAGTAAGACAGCAGAGATTGACACAGGGCTTGGTAAACTAAAGTAAGTGTAGCCAAGTCTGCTGATCGCCTCAAACAACTGAAAATATATATAAGTTTCCGGATTCTTGATGACAGTACATCAATCTGATTCTTCCAGTTTAGTCTGCTGTCTATTTGAACACCGAGGTATTTGATACACTCAGTACGCTCAAGAATAATGCAGTCACACGAGTCTCTATCAGAATTACAAGAGTGGGCTATAACAGAAAAAGATTTTGGAAGACTGGTGTTGGTGCGAAAGGAGAAAGGTACGTATTTAGTTTTGGAGATATTCAGCGTAAGGAGATGTGCAGATAGCCAGTTCATAACAATTCTAAGTGCTTTTTCAGCATTTTTTACAGTACTTCTCCAGTCAGACCCGTTAATAAGTAGAGCCGTGTCGTCAGCATACGCAAAGATTTCGCAGTTCGGGATTCTTAGCATACACAGCTGATTGATGTATATCAAAAATAATGTTGGTCCTAAGATAGATCCTTGCGGAACACCGTATGTTATGAGCTGTTCCGTACTACGATATCTGTCGACTTTCACGCATTGCTGGCGATTTGACAAATAATCTTTAAAAATATCGTAGGCGACTCCACGGATACCTATGTGATAAAGTTTTTGTAGAAGAGTGGGAACAAAGACAGTATCGAAAGCTTTAGATAAATCGAGAAAAATGCCGAGGCACTTCTCTCGACCATCCAGTCTTCTGACTATGCCTTCAGTAAGTGAAGTAACAGCGTCTTCGGTGGAGGTGCCCGATCTAAATCCGAATTGATTAGGAGAAATAACATTAAATTTATTCAAATATTCAACCAAACGATTATTTAGTACCTTTTCCAGCACTTTAGACAGGGCAGGAAGCACCGATATCGGCCTATAGTTACTGACGATGTCTCTGCTACCACTCTTATACACTGGATGGACTATCGCCTTTTTTAAGGCACAGGGAAAAATACCTGTTTTTATGGAGCTGTTACAGATAAAGGTAATAATAGGTGTTAATTTTTGGCTGTTTTGCTTCAATATTGTGGCTGCAATTTCATCCCAACCGACAGCGCAATTTGAACGAAGTGACATGATGATATTTTCAATTTCAGTATCGTCAACTTCTACAATCACAAAAGAGTTTAGAGATGAGGTCGAGTTGAGGTAGGAAGAGAAGAGGTTATTATCTGAGGGTGTGATTTTTGAAGCCAAGTTCTTACCGATTCCTACAAAATAATTATTTATGAGATCAACTGACGAATCTATGCTATTAGCAATAAAATTATGATAATTTGGAATCCTTATTTATTCAATTTGCGCTTCAACATGCCGGTTTAGAATCAATGAAGTAAAATAAAATCTATGGCAGTAGTTATTACAAAGCTGGAGACATTTAAGTTCAGCAGTTGACATTTCTGGGCTTTTATGACCAATTTAATGATCACAAGAAGATTGAATAATATTTTCATTGATTTTATCACTGCAGATCGCGTGCGCAGCGGCACGTACAGTACAATCAAGAGAAATGTAAGCTATGCAAACACTCGCAATGCGATTCTCTTCCTTATTCAACGCACTTAAGAGCGGTGCAAAGTTCAAGAGTTCAGCTTCGCGTGCTCTTGACAGTACCTACTCATTAAGGTCAGCAAGTACCTGTCACAGTAAATGCGTGTAATGAACTAATTATCGTTCTGCACAGTCCATATTTACGCTCGTCGCGTATGAAAGGCATGAAAACCAAATGAACATATTTCATAAGCATGCATGGATGCATTTGTAGTAAACAAAGGTTTCATAAATTAAATTGAATTTTATTCTGTTGACGTTATAGATCCCTTTGAATAAGGACCCTTTTTCTATACAGACAATATAGGTACTACCAATAACATAGCGTTAACTAAATAATAATGATTCATAAGATAGCAATTTATGAAAATATTTATATAGTAATTAAATCATATTTATAGTAAAGAAATATAATCTTTCTTTGCGTGACGAAAGATGTCTGAAACACCTGCAAAGTGATATGGTCATGGGTTACAGTTTCAAAAGAATTAATTCCATGTAGCAAAAAAATGAAGTAAGTTGGTAGTATTCTTGCATTTTTTAATAGACGATTCTAGAAAAAAAGTTTATTAGGTTTTTCTGTATGTATTTTATTTTATTGAACACTAGCTTACCGCCCGCGGCTCCACCCACGTCAACAGGTTTTCCCGTGGCAAAGAAGTATTTTCCCGCAGTAAAAAGTAGTCTTTGTTTTATTCTGATGTATAAGCTATTGCGTAAAGTTTCATTAAAATCCGGCCAGTTGTTCTCTGGAGATTAGCGTGTACGAACAGACAGACGAATTTTTTTTTCAAGACTTTAATTTTTGTGTTCAGCTACAATCCCTTTAACACCTAAAATCAGTTTTTTTAAAAACAAATCAATGTACAGACACGCCTATTTTTCAGTTTTATTATATAGGTATTAGATAGATAGAAGAATATATATTATTATGTCTATTTTTCATGTACGTTTGTGAAAATACCCCATCAAAGGCGTACCAGTTTATTTGAAGATAGAGACGCGACATAGATCATAATAACAGGTAATAACAACTATCAATCACACGCATAGAAACTAGAAAACATGTATAATAAAAGTCACGTAAAATAATCAACCGTTTCGAAAAGAAACAATTGGTTTACGTACGAGTATAGTTTAATGAAACAAATACATCTTTTCGTTCGTCGCAATCTGATTAAAAAAGCAGTTATATTAACTACTAGATAAACATACCAGTAGGCCTACTATGTAAGTAGCGACAGGCTCGAGAAGCTGTCAAACGCGACATATTGACAGAACTACTATGGCTCTAATGTCACTACGTCGCGTTTGACAGCTTCTCGTGCCTGTCGCTACTTACATGTATCTGGTGTAAACTCTGTTGGCAACCATCTATTCTATTCTATCTATACTATAATAAAACTGAAGAATCGGCGTGTCTGTACATTGATTTGTTTTTCAAAAAACTGATTGTAGGTGATAAAGGGAGTGTAGCTAAACACAAAAATACAAGTTTTGATTTAAATATCCGTCTGTCTGTCTGTTTATACACGCTAATCTCTAGAACTATTACTTTACAAGAATGTAGCCTTAGAGTATAAATAGAAAAAATATTCTTAGAGAATAAATATTTTTTCTATTTTTTAGTATTGTATTGTATTGTAGCTGAAAAAATATTCTTAGAGAATAAATATTTTTTCTGTTTATACTCTAAGGCTACATTCTTGTAAAGTAATAGTTCTAGAGATTAGCGTGTACAAATCTTAATTTTAGCTTAAATTTAAATTTAGCTTATACATCAGAATAACACATACCTACACCTAGGCTACTTTTACCGCGGGAAAATACTTTTTTCCCACGAGAAAACATGTTAACGCGAGCGGAGTCGCGGGGCGGAAAGCTAGTAATGAATAAATAAACAAACCGATTTTGTGATTTGTATGTAAATTGTTTGCACCTTGTTTGATAAACAGTGGACTACAATATCTTGTATGATGATTTATGCACAGACACGTGGTGTTACTAGCAACTTTCCAGTGCAAGCGTACTTGTTATTCATATCATGTTGCACAATGTTTTATTTTCTAGGGTCTATTTATTTACTCACAAGTTGTAGTTGTATGTATGAATGAGCCACCCACTTTGGAGTTAAACATTGTTTACTTTTTAAGGGCTATTAAACACGCTTTTATTAGGTTCACCTGTAAACATAAATAACTTTGTAAACAATTAATCGAATCTAATTAACTTGTGAAATGTCGCAACATGAGGTAATATCGATGATAAATAATATAAAGAAGATTCTATGTACAACGTGTTATCCTATAATGCAAAACCTCTCGGGTGATAACTTAGCTCAAGAAGTGACGTCATTTCTGAAATTTCAGGATTTTTTATACTTTCCATCAAAGCGGCTCTTCAAACCTCTTTGCTTTCCATACAACAATGATTTGGCAGAAGCTTGGCAGGTGATCAATTTGTATGAAAACAAAAGAAAATTTGCAATTTCAGAAAACTTAACAAAAGTTGTTCAGTTTCATTAGCTGAGTTATCTATCACCCGAGAGGTTATTTGATTAACACGTTGTATACCTAGAGATGAACTGTTGATGGAATCAGGATCAGTGGAATTCTTCAACGTTTATTTATCAGTAAAACCCCTCAAAGGACTCATTTGGTTTCTTTAATGAGTCGAATTCGAAACCAAGGTATATGCAGTTTCGGGAATACCACGAGAATTTGTTGATTAAAGATGTGCTTGGTAACTTCACACACAATGGGACCTATTTACTTCCTCTCTCTGAGAACTCTTCGCATGATTGTAAACAAAAAACTGTAAATTTTAATAATAACTTCTGCCAAATTACGCTCTGAATTTATATTTAAGTTCTTGTTCTTTTTTCTTCATATAGGATTAGAAAAGGATGGGAGATAAATGAATCAAATTTTAAAAATAAGGGCCCAGCTGTCAAATTTTGGAATGTTTTCGTTCGCATGCCCGCTAAACTAGTGCGATCTACGCGTCAAAATCGATGTTTGACGTTTCTAAATTTAGTGGACGATTACCTGTCTCTTTTTGTTCTTAAGAGCGTGAAAAGGACATACGGTTTTTAAATTTAAGTTAGAGCGTAACACGTAGAATCGGGCTATTAGTAGTATCCAACTCAGTAACACTACATCAGACATGTAAGTCGCGTAGGAGAAAGTGCTACGTATTGGCATGTAGCATTGTTCATTTGTTACATTGAACTTTTTATGTGTAGAGAGTGGGAGTATATTAACCAATAGGCTGTTTCATATCACTTAATGACATGTCTATAACAGTTAAATCCTGCCGGGATAGCATGAGGTTACACGCGTGACTAGCAAGATATAGTTTTGTCGTGTAAAATCCTCCTATTCCTACATCATATTGGAATATATTTCAATATAGCAGGCGGGTTATGGTTACTCATAGCTTTCTGAGAGTTAAATGTGAGATAATGCTTTATGCTACCGAGGTTGCACTAAGTCTTGTCTCTTTTTTTAATAACTGTTTAACGGCTCTAGATACGGGGCCTTTTGGAGGCTTGTCCCTTATTCAGGAGGTGTAGTGTAGTCATAATCACTAGAGATGTGGATGCGAAAAATCCACCAATCATATCGCTTCATTTTCGTAGCCTCGCTGAAGTGACGTGATTTGAAGTAACACTATTGGTGGATGTTTTCCTCGTTCCCCGGCTCCCCGCTCATCTTCCTGGATTGCTGTTGTTGGTTGAACAGGTGAACGTTGCTGCCTAACTGGCTATTCCCTGGGTTTCCCGACCTTTAGTCGCCTAGCTTACGATACCGATAGCTATTGTTGTATTGGTCGAATTCTAAACCAGAACCAATTTATCACTTTACAGATTAGTTGCTCGTATAATTTATAAAATATACCTCGTATGAATAGACATAGTTTAGACAACTTCTAAACTCTTTCAACAGTCAGAATAATACCGATATCGCAATAAAAATATAAACTATTTAACCTGCAACCTCCACATTGCAATAGAGATGAGTTCGTACTCGTAAGCAATAGATTTAGCTGTTCTTAACCAGAGTAATATGAACTCCAGTGCAATGGGTAGTGTAAGAAAAGCAAGTCCCGTTTATACTTGTTTTATGGTGTCTGTAATGCGGCCTATTATGTGCTATTGTTATGGGATACTTAATTAGATGTTGCTCTGATGTGGGAATATTGAGAAACACTTGATTTGTACAGTTGGTTATGCAGTGAAATCTTAATATATTTGGTAGTAATATTATGGTATTCTTTTAGGAGCGGAAATGAATTAATATGTATTAGATGTTTTAATTAAGTAGTTCTGAGTTATTTCATATACCTAGTGTATAATAATTATGATTATAAAAATACATATTTATGTCTCCTTAAGCTAAAAACCGAGTCAGGGGGATGTAAGAAGTGACATACTTCATTTTGCGTTTTGTACATTATGCTCCGAAGGGATTTGTTTTAGGTCGTTTTTTGCGAAGATAAAAACTACTATGAATGTAGAAGTGTACATGTGAACACATCATGCTCATAAATGTCAATAAGAAACGTAAATATTCTTTAGAGCAAATATTTGTTATTTGAGTCAGACAACATTTTTGTTTTAGTAAAGTTTAAAATAACTCTTCTACCAAAAGATATCCAGTCATTCACCATTGGATAAAATTCTTGTACAGTAGCCAGTAGGCTTACTACGTAAGAAGCGACAAGCTCGAGACGAAGTCAAACGCGACATAGTGACATTAAAGCCATAGTATTTCTGTCAATATTTCGCGTTTGACAGCTTCTCGAGCCTGTCGCTTCTTACGTAGTAAGCCTACAACACATGCGGCTGGACATTATTGACCTTGGGAGCGCCCGTATTCCGTAGCGGTAACAGTCCAACAGTAGGTATGTATGTGCTAGCTTCTGTACAAATATTTTTTTTTATTAAATTCTTAATTTACTGGTATATGAGTCATTTGTCACACTTACTTTACAATACAACATGTGTGTAATTATGACGCACGTTATCTTTGACTGATAAGGTTTATCACCTTAGAACAATAAATCTTCTTATATATAAAAATGGATTGCTGTTCGTTAGTCTCGCTAAAACTCGAGAACGGCTGAACCGATTTGGCTAATTTTAGTCTTGAAATATTCATGAAAGTCCAGGGAAGGTTTAAAAGGTAAAAAAAAAACGAAAAAAAAAAAAAAAACCACGCGGGCGTATAGCCGCGGGCGGACAGCTAGTAAAAAATAAAACATTCCTATTATTTGAACTATCAAGAAATTTTTTTGCCCCCTACTTTTACGAGTTATGCATTTATATTTGTCATCATTTCGAATTTACTAGATACTTACTTAGCTGTCTTTGTATCAAGCAAGTAGTAACTTGCTTGATACAAAGACAAGTTAGTAAATAGTTAGTAATTTTTTTTTCAATTTTCAACAATATTTCTTTGATGATTAAAATGTAACTGAAAAATAGAGAATAAAAGATAGTATAGCCAGCTTAGTTATATATAAATAAATATAATTTATTTACAAAATTTTAACAGTTGGTATACTCCTATCATAGATGACAATGGCCTTTCCTAAATATGAATCTAGGTGAGAATATTATACTTATTAGCTGACTAGCTTTACGCCGCGGCTCCGCCCGCGTTAACAGTTTCCCAGTGGGAATGAGGCATTTTCCTGCGGTAAAAGGTAGCCTATGTGTTAATCCAGGGTATCAGCTTACTCCATACCAAATTTTATTAAAATCGCTCCAGCCGTTTAGGTGTGAAGAAGTAACAAACATACACAATCACAAACTTTTGCCTTTATATTAATAATATTAGTGTAATAGATAAACCTTAACTGGAATTTAGTGACAATTGCCCTGTTATCAGTCAAGGAAACAACAATAGTGTAATAAAAAATTGCTGAAAGGAATTCAATTATATGATATTGCTCAATACATTCCTACAACTTACAAATAAATCATGTTAAGAGAATAAATTGATAAGAAAATAAATTGATGTGATTCTGTAGCAAGAATTGTAAAATTTATAGATTGGAACTAACCACATAGTTTGTGATCAAAAACCTTGTATTTTAACGCAATTTTAAAACAAAGTCGCACTAAATGTGATAGTGACAGAATAATTAAATAGTGAGTTAACTTCACAAGATGAAAGTATCACAAAAACTTGTTTCGACCTTTTGTATGTGTTACCAAGGCTGTGAGAGAATAATATAACTTCTTTTAAAGAGTCAGCAAGCACTGTTGCTAACAGCTAATGAAATAACAGTAAAAATAGAATAGATTCTTTGCTATGAAACTTGCAATTATGAAGACTTCTCTTTTTAATTTTAAGTATGTATACTTAGGGCTAAATTATTGATGGACTTATCTTGTTAAAGTGTGTTTGTAAATCTGAGTACCAAATAATTCTACCATGCTGCTGTTCCATTATTTGGGGGGACAGAGCCTTATTTTTTATTCAGCTGAATAGACCATGTTTATAGGTTGACCTAAGTTCCTAAGTTAGGAGAGAGATTAGTGAAAAAAGACTTAGTCTAGCAGTGGGATTAAAAAGACTATTATTTAAAAAGTGTGCTTATATACATTATAGGGGTTTATACTTGGATAAACTCCATTTGTGATACAAACAAGTCAAGTTAACAATACTGCCACCTTGGGCCACTCTAGATGCAAAGGTTCCTATTACGCTGGCCGCATAACCATGCTTTATTGCAATGGATAACCTTTGCACCACGAATGACCCAGCACGGGGGACCTCTCCGCTCTCCCTAAGGCGACGTCCTTCCTCCCCTATAAAGGCTTTTGCATCCCTACCCCAACACCCTGCACTTTCAACCACAAATGGACAGAAAGTATAAATTTTAAAGTATAACATATTTGTGATAATGAACTTTGCATTGCATTGCTTCTATTACTGTAATTTTTCTTCTTAACTAGAATTCTCCCAACTAGTGTTAGTAACTGATATCTTGTAAACTAACCTTTACATAAGACAAGGCAGTGAAAAGAGAGTCAAATTCTGTGCTGACCACAGAAAGTATTAGGTTTCAGTGTTTAGTTCCAGCCACAGTCCTTAGTACAAAGTCGCAGTTGATATTCAACACTTGTACTTGTTAGAACAACCTAGTATGTACAGGTTATAAAAGTAAATGGAGTACTTAACCTTCTGTTGACATAAAGTTTATTTTCCTTAAATCAGAAGGAATGAAATAATTTGTAACTTGAAAGAATTGTATCTTAAATGATTTTTGGTAACAATAGAATTGTGTTGCTGATTTAAAAAATAATTTAATGTGTAAAATGAAAGAGTACAGTTAGTTAGATGCTGCTGTTGTGTGGAAAACAGAACTGAAATAGCTTTTTGTATTTTTTTATTTATTTATCTAAAAACTTGTTTGTAAAATGTATCGTGCTTAAACGGAATTAAGATGATGGAAGGGCATACTCTAATAAAATTGATAGTAAGGTCTGATTTGTCATAAGTAAGTATTTAATAATTGGCAATGTTGATTATGTAGATTTCGAATTTGAACTAGTATCAAGACAATAGCAGCGTAATAATGACAAACAACTATCGTCAAATAGTCCATAGGTACTCAAATATAATAGCAAAAATAAATAAATAAACTAGATTTGCTTGAATAAATAAATAGCTCTAAAGTTGACTCTCGGTCGGGGTGTCGCAAAGGGGGTCCCATATAAGGTTTTTTTTTTTGGGGGGGGGGGGGGGGGGGGGGTGGGGGGGTAGGGGAAGGGTTGATACGAGTCCTCAGAGGTCATTGACCCCATTTTAGGTTTTTGGGACTGAAAAATTTCGAGACAATATTTCTTGTTCAGTATAAGGCATGCTTTTTATATTTTTATACGACAGACTAACGTAAAATAAAACGTTTTTACTCTTGTCAATTTTTCTCTAAAGTTAATACTTTTTGAGTAAATGACAGTCAAAAAAATTCATTCAGATTTTCAGAGTCAATTTACTCAAAAAGAATTAACTTTAGAGAAAAATTGACAAGAGTAAACACGTTTTATTTTACGTTTATCTGTCGTATAAAAATATAAAAAGCATGCCTTATACTGAACAATAAATATTGGCCCGAAATTTTTCAAAGTGCTAAGCGACTTAGGAAAATCTACCAAAATTATTATGGTTCAGTATAACACATTCTTTTTATATTTTTATACGATGGATCAACGTAAAATAAAACGTTTTCACTCTTGTCAGTCTTCCTGCCTTGATGTCGGAGTGCCCCGAAGTAGATTTTGATCCACTTTTCTTTCTGGGTGGCAACAAAAAAAAATTTACTAACACCCCGAAGGCTAAGGCGGTCTCTCGCTCGCTGCGCTCGCTCCGTTCCCGCCTTAGCCTTCGGAACCTATTTCCGCCTTAGCCTTGGGGTGCTCCGAACTCCCGTGCTCACTTCGTTCGCACCTGCCTTGATGTTGGATCTCGACTGTCAGTGTCGATTTTGAGGTCGATGACCTTTTTGAGGTCAATGACCTTTGAGGTCAACGTGATTTTTGAGGTCAGTGTCGAATTTGAGGTCGATGACCTTTTTGAGGTCAATGACCTTTTTGAGGTCAATGACCTTTTTGAGGTCATTGACCTTTGAGGTCAATGTCATTTTTGAGGTCAGTGTCGATTTTGAGGTCGATGACCTTTTTGAGGTCAATGACCTTTGAGGTCAACGTGATTTTTAAGGTCAGTGTCGATTTTGAGGTCGATGACCTTTTTGAGGTCAATGACCTTTTTGAGGTCATTGACCTTTGAGGTCAATGTCATTTTTGAGGTCAGTGTCGATTTTGAGGTCGATGACCTTTTTGAGGTCAATGACCTTTTTGAGGTCAATGACCTTTGAGGTCAGTGTCGATTTTGAGGTCGATGATCTTTCTGAGGTCAATTATTAATCGCCATAATTATTTAAAAATTTCACAAGGCTCCATAGTAAAATTTCCAAAAATTTTCTAAGTTCCGGACCCCCTTTCCGACACTACATAGTCCAAGATCTGAAAATTTTACAAGTCCAGCTTTCATACTAATTTCAGTCAAAAATTCGGCTATGTTGATGGCCCATACAAAAATGATCAAAATTTTTCTAAGTCCTGGGACCCCCTTTGCTACACCCTAACCCGTCTATAACCTTGACTCCTCGGTACATCGGTAGCTCCGACGTACCTGGACGTGAGGCCAAAAATTTACCGACGACGACACTCCTTGCGCCGCGTCAAGGTTATATCGTTTTATTCGATAAAACAACTGAAATGTAAATCAGTATCATCGTAAGTGTAATAAAAACATTGTGAAAGCGCCTTAGTAGCCGATAGTTCACGAAAAAACGCAACAATGCACTGCCTATAAATATTATAGTGAAATTACGTAGGACAAGTGAACGAGATCAACGTTGTGAAAAAACTTACCTCGAGGGTTTACTAGTGTTCACCGAGTCACAATAATCCATAAAACACTTTCACAAAACTATTCAACACACTGAAGCGTCCAAAATACAGAAGAGACGATGATATTTACAATTTTCAAACATTTATTTACAAATACTGCGCTCTCCACTCCGCGAAACACTTGTGAAAATCCATAGAGCAGATAGAAGAATGACAGGTCAGGCAATGACACTAATGACAGTATTTAGGTATAGTGATGTGTTAAGTTGTTTTTTTAATTGATATCGATAAAAACGTTGATAGCGGCCAAAAATTCCTTTTTCTTTACTATTTTTAAAAAAGAAAGAAAAATTATGTCATTTAAATAAGGAAAGAATAGTGATAGTTTTAAGTTGTCTTTGGACAGAACCAATAAACATAAATATTGATTAAAAAGTTAGTCTTTTTTCAAACTTCTAAGTTTCTAATAAAAACCTCTAATTCAAGGCATAGGTACTTTTGTAAAGCCCGACCAAAGAAATAAGAAACCTCGCATATTGCGACTAATTTTATAAGGGAAATTGTTGCCATATTCGTAAAAATATACACGTGGTGCCCCCAGAGCAGGTTTCTTATTTCTTTGGTCAGGCTTTAAATACATTTTTAATTAAAGGTACTGAAAATTGCCAGTCAGTAATGAAACAATAAACTTTTTTTTTGTTACTTTTATACTCGATATCGATAAGATCAGGCAGCATATTGTCTATGGTTTTAATTCACATTGCTATTTTATAAAAAACTACCACAATTTTGGGAAAAGTTTAAATGAATTTGGCATAATAGTGGCATAGTTTTATTGGTAAATTTATGAATACAAAATTATAAAAATGTATGAAACTTAATAAAGCCAGCAGATTACAATAAAAAACTTCGTTATAAACTAATTTTATAGTGGAAATTGTTGCCAGAAATATAAAATAAATAATACATGTGGCAAGTTATTTATCATTTTTGCCAGGCTTTATTTATCTGCAGCTCACTAACTTTTTCGGTTCAAGGTTTATAGTCCGAGACTTTATTACGGTACTTTAATTTACAGACAGCTCAAGTTATGATGTCATTATCATAATTATTTTAGACGAAAATTGGCTACCTTTATAGTGCATTTACTTAGTTGTTGTGATCTATTTTTCTTTAACAATCAAAGCACAAATTACGTATAGCGGCGGCAGCGATCAAAGTAGGAAGGGCTGAACTTCAGCAAACTTTCAAGTTTGGCTTAAATTAAAAAGATTATTTCGGGGAGCTTTTTCAAATGAAATAGCAACATTTATTCTAACATCCGACATCCGGCGAGCAGTTGGTTGGTCGTCCGTCCAAGGCCCAATCAAATCATTCGGTTCGAAACGGACCCACACGTAGGCGGGTGTCAAAATATTAGTATTTTCATGCACGTTTATTTACTAATAAATTCTGTATTAATGAATGAAAACAGTACGAAAACTGAATATTGTAGAACAGTGCCGATATCAGGTCAGTTGTGAATGAACTTTTGGGATTGTTTATTTTATTGACTGGTGTGAGACCGTAAAAGGATATTTCGCGAAAATGACGGCCTCCACAATGATCGAGCTTGAGTCCTGGATCATCTACCAGTGTGTCCTGAATGAATGCCATGTTTCCAGCAGCTGTAAGTTATTTAGAATTATTATTTGTAATAAATTATGAAATAAGTAGTATGAAATAAACAATAATTTATTTATGGCGTGATTAGGTAAACCGCAAAGATTCGCTCTACATAACTATTATTTAGTCAGAATTAGAATAATGAGACGAAAACCACACCAAAACCAAACCAAGTTAAAAAGCAATTTAAAATCAATCAATAGAAATAACCACATTAGGCTCAAATCATTCTTAAAACCTGTATCGTATGTTAAATAATTAAATATTTTTATTTACTTTCTCTTGTATTTCTTATAAAATTTAATGATAATACCACCAATTATTCTGCTGTGTGTTAATAAATTATACTAAAGCTTTTTCGGATAATACCCCTTCATGGGGCTATCTAACACAGTTTAACAACTTTTTCAAGACTACCTACATTACTGGCAACTAGCTAGAAGATTACTATCCCGTGATTTTTTCCCCACCAAAATAAATTATTTCTCAAATTGCAAAAAAATATACCTATATTAAATAACGTAGGTAATCAGCTTTCCTAAATAAAAAATGGTTTCAGAAAAATAATATTTTTTAGTCAAGATGCCTTTACATTTTGATATAAGCGGATAAGACAAATCGCTGCTGAATATGTTCGTCATTCTTCTTTTTCAAAAACCAACTTCCTTATACATTACCGCGAATATTCATGAAAAAAGAAATGAAATGTACCAAAACAAGCAACGAAATTTCCTCTTTTTAAATGCAATCATCACCGGCCGGTTACACAATACGCGCTCTGGTAAAATTAGATGCACAAAGAAGTCTCTATCAAAGCGAGCATTTATTTTCTGCCCTACTGTTTCGTTTGAAGCTTCCAAGTACGGCATATGCTCGCTCATTTATCACTAAACGCTTTGAACGTATCTTTAATTAGTGTTAATTGGAGGTTATCGCCATAAACGTAAGATGCGTTACTTAATACCACCAGTCTGTTCCTTCCATCACATGATTTTGCGTACATTGCTTCGTTTACAACTGGTGGCTGTAGACCATTCTAGTCTTACACGGAAAAACCAATCTTGAATTTTTCGAATCTGCTTACAAAATTACACGAAAATCTGTTGAGAACTGCGATCTGTAAAGGACAACTAGTTGTGCAACCAGCCAGGTATTTTTGCCCAATACGAAAGCATTTTGGCCCAAGCTGAAACGGAGAAGCTTCGCTGGACCAAAAATGTTTCAGATGATTTACATACCGACGAAGCAGTGCATACTAAACAGATTCAATTAACCCCAGCACCTATTGTGTTTGGTGTTCTGATATCTGTTCTTTGTCAATGATCCGAGAAGGTTGGAAATAAAGGCGACCCTTTTAAAAGTTCTGCGGAAAGTTAACCGCTTATGGAGTTAATGAATGACTTTTAAAAGTTTATTAAGTCTCGAATAGCCGACGCTAATAAATTGAGTCTGAATTTAAGATGGTTTGTCAAGTACTACCTATTACCGACTTGAAAGAAACGTACCCAAAATTTTAAAAATCACGTGTAGGTACTTAGTCGAAACCTGGTCTGGTTTCTTACAGCAAGTACAGGATTTCCTAGTTTAGGGTCAAACACTTATTATGGAATTTATGGAGATGTACAGAAATAAATAGATGAATTGATGCATCATGCATGATGTAACCGCGAAGATTTCCCGTGGAAATATCTTTCATGACATACATGACGCTATATTTGACTACAACAGCTCTGTCTCTAATACTACAATTTTCGAAGATTACTTTTGAAAACAATGCGAAATTTACAACTCCTATTTTCACCTGATACATATGAGCATACTATACCCTTTATTGAGTAGGTTGTCTTTCAAACGCTTCTAGCTACTAAAGATCAGACGAGAATATACGAATATGAATATTAGTCATCGTTATGTCACAATATCATTATCTCGTATGTTGTCCACCATAAGCTGTAAGAAAAATGCGGGAAATAGAGTCGGTTGTTTACTGCAGTGTGCATTACCACTTGTTATTTCTATTATGACGAGTGCATTTGCTGCGAATGAATATGATAAAATTTGCAGTGACTTTAGTTTGTGATTTATGGTGAACTAATAACAAATTTTTGTTTAAACCCTTCATAAAAGGGTAGATTGAAAAAGCTTTGTATAAGAATTAGGCTAGACTAGATAATTTATTTTGTACTAAAATGTACAACACAATATAACTATTTTATTCAAAACCAAAATTGAATAAAAATTTCTACTCATTTCCTCGAAATTGTGAAAATATTTCAATAAACTTACAGTCTCAAACGCAAGATCAAATCAAGAGCAAATTTCAGAATCACGCGTCGCTGAATTTCGGGAATGTTCAATCATGTTTTATTCCTGAAAGTTCTTGTCGTTCTCAAGAGCGTTTAGACGAGACATCATCGTGTGTCAAAGGAAGGTGGGTCGTCAGGAAACCCTCAATCGATTCAGTCACGAACAGCGCCAAGGTTGCGTACCTTGAAGGCTTCGACACATCAAACGCCGGGCAGAAGTAGCGCGGGTTGAAAGCGGGGCAACGCGCGTTTTAATAGAACAAATAATATTATGATGCATATAGCATACGATTGGACTTGCTACGCATCATAGCAAGATTTGGCAGGGCATGTGGGTCCAGATAGGTGGACCGGAGCCGTCACGCATTATTGGGTGCCTCAAAACGGACGTCGAAGTCGGGGTAGACCCAGAAAAAGATGGCTGGATGACTTGGACGCCTTTTGCAACAGCTGGCCTGAACATGCTCAGGAAAGAGAGAGGTGGAAAGAGTTGGGGGAGGCCTTTGCCTAGCAGTGGAATCAAGTAGGCTAATAAAGAAAAAAGCATACGATGCACCTAACTTCACACAATCACACGGGGCAAGGGTGCGATCGCGGCAAAGATATTTCGTCGTAGAAAAGTGAGGCAGCGGCGAGGAAGCGACGTCGTTGTGTCCGCTTCCGTCTTTTCAATCATCTGTCGACACAAACGTAGCGCGATCGTGGCTAAGGATTAGGTCGTCGATGCGGACTATTGCAGACATTCATAGACGCGACGACGACGTCGCGTCGTGTACGGCAGACACGGCACGGCTTAGTGTGGTTTACCCCTTAAATGTGTATATTTTTTTACTATAATTAATTATATTTTAATGAAATTCGGTTTGAAATAAGGAATTGAAGTAGGTTCTTTCGGCCGTTTATCTCTAGAGACTACACGGACGAGTACACGTGCCAGCTATGAGCCAACTATGGAAGAATTCAATTTATTTTGTCTGTGGTGCTCCCGGGTGGTTCCGAATTCAAAACTTTTCACTTTCTTGATAATACATTTAATATTATACTGAGATTGCCACAAACAGAAATGTTATATTTCACATTTTCTCGTTTTCTCACAGTTTATATCTCACACTTATAGAGAAAAGTATGAAACATATTAAAAGAAATGTCCTTTTTCCGAAGAGTTAAAAATCTTTGTTCAAGATCGAAACCTAAGCTGACATTCATGTTAACTTAACCTTAATATATTGACGGTAGCTTTTATTATACCTGAGGCTTTTAAAGCTACAGTTCGTAGTACATTGCGCGGCTACTAGCTACGGCGTAGCTGCTACGCAATGAATATTAAATGGTAGCAAAGGATGTTTGTGAAAATGGTCTGTGTTCAGGTGTTTTTCTTAAGGATTTTGAAGGAGGCGGCCTTGAGCCAGCACGGTCGAGGCCATTCGAGGCGAGCCCCCGGCCGCGTCAAGGAAATACTCCATCTTTATACGTTCTCTTTCTTTGACATTATTTGATTTGGTTCTTGGCTGTATGCTGTGTCTGTTAATGGCTTTTGGGAAAAAAAAAGCTCGTTATAATGGCCGTTCCGAAGCGCGCAAATTTTCTTATTTTTATTTTGTTTTTCTCGAAGGAATTAGGGTTAATTATTCCAGTACCAAATGTGTAGAACGAATGAACGATTTTTGGATTTTGTGATTATTTCCGTTCTGCTATAAGAATATCTGTTGAGAATGTGTTTCAGAATAAAAAGAATTTTGGCATCCCTTTTTCTTACCTTCACAAAAGGATTATGAACAGGTTCGTAACTCCTTCCTGCCTTTGGTTTACGGACAACCCTAATCATGGTAAGAACCCTTGGAACGGAACGCTACTTCCCTTCTTTTTATTATAATACTTTCCGTAGTTATTAAATGGAACTGGGGAAGTAATTATAAAGGACAATGCCGACGTTTTTGTTATAAAAGGTGACATTCCTTATCTCGTATTTGTGAGTAGAGTTCAAAAAAGAAACACATTATTTGCATCTAAACTAATTTTTCATTAAATTTATTTGATTTTATTGCTACAGTAGAGCTGTCTGAGATTTTTTTGGTGTCTGTTCATTAATTAGAATATATTATTAAACACATTTCATGACTTTAAAAACCTATATGCAGTGATTATACGAATACATTGTTGGAAACAGAAAATCTCAATAAAAATTATCTTAGTCATAAAGAAACGTACGAAGTTATAGTTTCAAAACATTGTTTTTGTTACATTTTACTGTTTCACATAGCTAAACCTCAAGTTACAGACATTTCCTCCGACTGTATACTGTATGACTTTTTAGCCTTTTTCGGACGCAACTGCAAACTTGAGACAAGGCGAGAAGCGGGGTTAAAACTGTGAAAAACCAATAAGAGTTCCCAACTTTGTAAAAGAAACTACGACAGAGGAGACTATAAACAGACAACTGTTTTATTTTTATAAAAGCTTTTTAATGCCCAAAATGGCGACCAAACTTTTATTGGAATGTAAAAGTCGCGACTAATAAAACTCTGGTATCTCGGCATGAAAGAAATGATTGCTTATAATTTATAAAACACAATAGGCTATTTGACAATGCGAAAAATAAAGTGTTAATTACTGTAATCAGTATGTAATGTAAGTTTAAAAATGGATATTTACTATGGGAAGTTGAAAATAATAATTAATTTATGTAAAAATCCGTAAATAAAAATGTATTTTTTTTGGCGTTTGTCACGTGACTCAAAACGCTCCTGTTTGGTCGGGTATTAGGACATATGTCACTAGCCAGTAAATATCGTTTTCTACTTAAGCAACTTGTAGTAGTAGTACTGGCTAGTGACGTCACCGATGCCATTGCGACGCCATATTGTCAAAGTAGCGTTTTGGCGCGCTACTTAAATATTGAATTTTTATTTTGATATTTTTCAGGAAATATGTACCGGAATTAAAAAATACAACTATTACTGGGATCCACAAACTCTACTGAATAATAAAAAATATATTTTAAAAACCAGTCAAATAGCCTATTATTCACTGAAATAAACTTTCTAAGTTGACTTTGAATTGGTTATAAAGTCCAATCAAATCTGATTGAGAAATTGAATTGATAGATTCCTGTAATTGGATTCCAATATCAGAGGTACCTTAACTGATCCAATCATACTTTGAAAGGGACAATAGGTGTCAATTTCTGTGAAATATAGCCAGTACGCCATTTACATAACGAGCAACGTTTAGGTATTGAAGAAAAAGGTTCATTAATTGGTGAGGTATATAACTGGACATGACCTGGATTTCATTAAAATTAACTATATTTGATCCAATCAAATTTAACCAAATGTAGGTCAGTAAGATCCTTACAATTTAAATTAGTTTCAGATTAGGTCTACATTATAATCAGTTTTCAACTGCTAACAAATATAGTTTAATGGAAATCCGACGGAAACTATTTGAATGAAAGTTTGATTTATTTTATAGTAGCGTACCTTAGAGTACAAATAAAAAAAAAATTTACAAATGCACACATTATCAAAATGCTTTATGATCATGCTCATCACAGGTTTCATCCTAATCCTTGTATCAATTTTCAACTTTACTCCAGCTGTGGACGGTTAGGTTGTTAGGCCGCCTTTCCCTCAATATGATTAACATCATCAGTACACATTAATAAAATTTATTACATTTCTAGATATTCGTTGATTTTGTTTGTCGATATTCCTTTTTGCAGCACAGTTTCGTTACATCAAAGGAAAGCACGTCTCTTCTATATCAAGCTAGTGTGCGAGCTACAAACTAAATTCAACGTACGGCGGCGGTGTACAAAACCTCAATCGAATTATGTCCTAAAGGATTTCAGTTGTCCTCTCTCTCTCAACTTTAATCGAATTCGATTGGGGGAGGCCTTTGTCCAGCAGTGGACGTCTACTGGCTGAAATGATGATGATGATAAATCGAATTCAGTTGGATAGTGTTGGTTGAAATTTTAAGGTTACGTATAAAGGCAAAACGCTTACCTTTGTTTACTGTATAATATTTTCTTAAGTACTAGACTATAGTGCGATTCTTTCTATTTGAATGGATGGATGGGTTAATGGTTCAAGTCAAAATGTACCGAAGCAGTGGCAGTGGTGTACATTTTTATGTTAAGGGTTTTTGATAACAGTCTTGAATATGTCTCTAAATGAGGTAGATAATACTTACAGCTTAACCAGATCAGACTTTCGAAGCAACAGCAGTAAATTAATAAATTTTGGTATAATATTCTATTATCCTATATAAAATATATTTTTATTTGAATACTGCTGTTACACTTTCGTTCATTATACTTAGCTGCACTAAGAAAAGGACAAGTATGTTTTAAAACAGCTTTTGAATTGAAAAAGGTTCAATCCCTAAAAATGGGTGGTAATAAGACATGTAGGTACTTAGGTAGGCAAGTGGAAGTCTCATTTCGTCGCCCCTTCGCAAAGTTCTGCATTCCGTAAGGGTTTATGACTGTCATTTGGCGAAACGATGAAATTTCATTACAGCGAATTTTCATACAGTACTGTTGGGCTTATTCAATTATTTTTTCTGTGGGTATTCTTTTATATTCTGTGTATCTAGTTGATAGGAAGGATACAATTATGTCTGTAAAATAATGGATGGATATTAAATTCGTTATCGTTTGTTAGAGAAAGATTAAAGTAGCTATTTTTATACAAAATAAAGCGAATATGTAATAATTTATTAAGTCAAATAGTATTAATACGATAAAAAATATTCTTAACTGTTTCATTTAAAATTCTACTAAATTAAGAATAGATCAGGAAAAGTAAAAAAGAAATAAATAAGTAAACATTTTCAATAACAATAAATAAACATTTATTAAAACCACAAATCAATATAAGAATAAAAATAATTTATTTATGGTACAACACAACACAACAGATAAAACAAAATTTAATAACATAAGTAACAATACCGACACATAGTAGTCTGGGTAAGACTTCATGACAAACACAACGATTTCTTAGGCCAAGTTCTTAAAACCTATGCGTTATTCCATATTTAAAATTCCCTTACTCCCTTAGACCAGTCGTAAAAAGGTGAAGTAAAGAAGGTCACGCGCAGGGCAGGTGTGCAAACAGCTGTTGCTTGTAACGGCTGACGACTCATGCGCTCCTAGTAGAATTATTCTTACCTGCATGTTCTTTTGATATATTTTTATTTCAAAGTTGATTTATTTCTTCTGGTAGACGTATAATTTTCACAAAACTGAGAGCTTTATATCTTTTCTAAAATTGCTAATATTACCTGTTCTGTGCTGACATTAAATGCAAAAGTGATTTTTAAAATGGCTGCACAGGTTTTGGCAGAAATTTTAGCGACTATAAAATAGATATAACTAAGGGAAAATACATAGGTACGTACCATGGTCTAAGAAAACAAGGTCTTACCATTAGACCACGTGACTGACACAAGCCTACGTCATTTTGCGCTGTTCATCCTTGTCTATTACACGCATTCGGCAAGGATGAATAGGCAAAATGACGTAGAAATGACGTAGGCTCGTTTCAGTCACGTGGTCTAATGGTTAGACCTTGTTTTCTTAGACCATGATACGTACACAATTTTTTACTGCAGGAAAGCTAGTACATACTATGTATATAACAGAACTAGCGACAACTTGAAAACCCCAGTTAGGAGGAAATTTGCTTTTAAATGAATAATACGAGACGTTGAAAACCATAATAAAGAGTTCAAAGAAAACTTACTATAATAAGAATCAAAGCTGATAAATGTAATAAACAAAACATGACTGTAAAGACACAATTAACGAATCCTATAACATTTGGCAATGAGTTCCATTTACAAAATATAATTTGAGATGCACATTTAATAAATCTGCTAGCCGATCCGATGCATAACAATGACGCCTTTTATGCACCATTGAGTCATCTGCCAAATCGTCAACAAAATACTATACTGTAATCCTATAGGGCGTATTGCTTATCAATATTAATAACTGTATGTGTTTGTTGGTCTGTCTCGTAACAAGTAAGGCGTAAGCTACACTACATGGGGGGGCGTCCCGCGTCGTGTCTGCGTCTCATGTCGTCTTGTCTAATATCGATGCTCAACTGCCATGGCCGCGCCAGTAAGCTCAATTCAATACCTACGTAACGCGCAAAAAGCTCGTGCAGGTGCGATCGTTACATAGTAGCATAAGAGTCATAGTAGTTCTGTCATTATGACGCATTTTTATACCTTCTCGAGCCTCTCGAATTTTCGTAGTAGCAGCCTTGCAGTCCCTAACCACGACCGCGCTATGTCTGTGACGTATCGGCGCAGCGTGTCATACTTGTCCGTCAGACAAAAAGACTCGCGCGGACATGACGCGACGACGTCGCCTTTTCGCCTTTTCCACTTCGTGTCTTTGCCACGGTCGCGCCCGTGTACCGTTTGATTGTGTGGGGCTTACGCCTAACGTTCTTGGCTCGTACATGATTGGCGTTATGAATCATACATTTTATTTTATAACATGATAAGCAGTTGGCACGGTTGTTACTTTGTGGTTTGCTTTGTATATATGGAATGTTAGATAGCGTGGAAAAATGTCTTACCTATTACAGCCTGCACTTATTTTCGTGTGGAAGAATAAGAATAGTCCAGTGCACTAAGTTCCTCACCCTTGTTAGGCGGTTCGGAGGTCGCTAATGATGGCTTAGTAAATGAACGCTGCTGTCCATTCCTTAGGACCTGATGATATTCCTTTAGTCGCCTAGTACAATACCCACAGGAAAAGTTGGGTTAGTTAAATTCTAAGCTATGAATGTGAAGAAGAATGTGATGTTTTTCTCTAAATATTAAGCTGATCTTTCTATTTCTTGTTTATTTTGCATTCGATCTAAATCCTACAAATAATTTCTTATCTTGAAATTATGTGTGTTTTTAATGTTTGTTGCGTTTACTCACTAGGTACTGAAAGGATTACGTTAAAGGACTCTGATATTAATACATAGGCAACTTTTTACTCAGGAAAAAACCATGAGCAGATCCTCTAGTCTATATAATAAAACTGTAGAGGTCGAAAATCTGTGGGTACATAGAAAAAAAAGCTAAAAACCGAGTCAGGGGGATGTAAGAAGTGATGTAGAACATAATCTAGATTTTTTCAATTTTTTTGTTTTGTCTGTTTGTCTGTTTGTACGGGCTAATATCCGAAACTACTGGACCAATTTACATGAAATTTTGTACGGTGGTACTTTATATCCCTGGTCAACATCTTAGATACATTTGATCCCGGGAAATTAAAGAGTGCCCGTGGCATAATTAAAAAATTTAGTAACACAGTACATTGTACGGGCCGATTTAAATGAAAATGCATGGTTGTACCTTTTATCCCCGGTCAACATCTTAGAGACGTTTTACCTCGGGAAATATTTTATTCCTACGGGAAACTGTGCACGGGAAAGTCAAAAAACAGCGTACCCGCGGGTAGACAGCTAGTTAATAATAAAACAAGATACTCATTCACGTGCACGTCTCTGTACATCACGACAAACGGTTCTTGAAACGTATTGACTTAAATATCTCTTTTTATTCCAAGCTGAAGAGTTATTGCCTAGTCTCAGTTATTGTTTTCAGTTCTTTGTATTGGTGAAATCCCGGGGTGATGACGAAATGTACTCAGAACGGCTAGCTACATTTGCGTACTGATCATTATTTTAATGTTATATTGCACATGTTTGTTTGACTTGTTTTTTTGCACTGATAGTACTTAAAAAGATTTTGCTAATTAGTTGACAGAAAAATTTTTACCTCTACAAAACTTTCACTCCAATCTGGCATGGCTTTAAAAAGTAGTGTCAATCTGGACATACACGAGACTGAAAGTATCCCTGAATTTATTTCAAGAAGAAGCTATCTTTATCGAACTAGGTGAAGTAACTCATGGTCTAACAAGAAAGGTCTTCTCTTAAGTCACGTGACGATAGAACATCTCTACTCTACGTCATCAGCGATAGACAGAGCTAAATATTTTTTATTTTAATTTATTTAATTTATTAATTTATTTCGATTAAGGTCTATAAGGTGTTATTTACTTATTTTCCCAGTTTAGTAATTACTTATTACCATTTACACTACTAAAAAATCATCTTTATTCACAATATTTAGTGATTACCACATATAGGCCGGGAGATGATGACTGAAATTTTTAGGTCATTTGTTACAGTATGGCGGTTTTACAGGGGTCTTAGTACGCAATGACAAAAAGAAAAATGATAGTCATAGCGCTGGTACTGGCGGCCCAATCGCGTGGGCGTTAGTGAACTAGTCGGATAAATTACGAAAGTCAAACGATTTGTACCTACCACAAAAAATTTAGTATTTTCCGATAGCCCGTAAAAAATAACTAGACTACAATGTCATGCCATACTTCTCCGGTGTGACTTACAGCCCGCCATACCGACGCGAAAAATAAAAATTCAACCATTTGTACCAGGGTAATTTTTGCACAGTTTGTGATCATCTTCGTGCAGCCATTTACGAAAATCACCATGCCATACTTTTCGGACGGCTCCAAATGGTTGCCATACTGCCGAAAATCTGCAATTTTTTTTTTCGCGATTGGGCCGCCAGTACCAGCGCTATGACCATCATTTTTCTTTTTGTCATTGCGTACTAAAACCCCTGTAAAACCGCCATACTGTAACAAATGACCTAAAAATTTCTGTCATCATCTCCCGGCCTAATAGGCTATTCAGAAATCTTTGATCATAGATGAGTGGTACTCAATAAACCAATCGATTTGCATATGACTATTTTAAGACAGCAAAAAACCGTTGGGATTCGTTTTAGCACGTATCTATGATGTGGTTATTATAGACGGGCTTTGGACCGGTTTGGCAGTAAAGACCGTTACGTTTAGATACACTTTTAATTTTTGCCAATTTTAAGGTGAAATTCTGTAGAAAGTAACGTCTTTATGGAAACCGGTTTAAAAGATTTTGTTGAGACTTGCCATTTGTTTAGCCGACACAAACTTCCTATTATAAATCCCTTCTGTTACGTTTAGTTTAGGTTAATAACATGCTGCTTTAAGTTGTAAATTACATTACATTGTTCTATATTTAGCAGTAGTACCTGATATAGCCACATAACTGGATACGTCCTTCCTTTATATTATCCTCAATTACAGCTATATTTAGCTAATTTATCTTGCTCCATTTTCCTTTAATTTATAATACTATATTATTTTAAGCGTGTGTGGCATACTAATGGGATTTATCACGAATGTTGACGTGGATGAGAAACTGACACAACGCAAACAAACACAAACGCGAATATGAATTGTGCACCTTTGTATTATAAGCATATAAGTTCGATTGAAATTAGGGTTACCAGATTAAAAACTCAAAGTTCTGAAGAATGTTGGTATTTTTTTTAAATATCCGGACCTACAAAAATAAAGTTCCAAAAGTTTTTATTCGAAGTAAGATTTTACAAATCATTTTTCGACGTCGAGGCGAGTTCACAATTTGGCTGTCTTCTGTGGAGAAGATCTCGCCGGAAGGAACTCCACAAGCGTTGCATTTTCAAACTTACAAAATTATAAATTATTATTTTATACAATTTGATTAATATAACAAAGAGTGCACCTTCAGACTAAGAAAAGGGAAAAGATAATTAAATATGATTCAGTAATAATAAAATGACCACTAAATAAAACGCTCATTTCTCCTAAAGCTACAGAAGTATTATCATCAGAGATCAACATAGGAGTTCGTAGCAATGCCTTCAAAACTACCATGTGATATAATAGAATCTTATACAAACTACGGCCGCATGTAGTTTTTAACGTTTGCCCACCATAATGGGCAATTTTCAGCGATATTTTCTACTACAAAATTGCTGTAGCGTGTTCCATAAACATTCGTGTTTGCCGTTTATTTTTGTACTTACAGTTTTAATTCATTTAGGTAGTTTCTTACCCCGTAAATATTTCCTATGATGATAGTATCGATGAAAGTTAATTACGTGCATATGATTATGCGAGCATTTCTTGATAGTTCTTATTTATGCATGATTTGATTATTCATAACAGGAAATAGTAATATTGCACAATAATACATACATACATACAGTCACACCTCTTTCCCGGAGGGGTAGGCAGAGACCGCTTCCTTCCACTTGCTACAATCCAGACATACTTCTTTCGCTAAAATATTATCTAGATATATAGATACAAGAAAGTAAATATATACATAATATGAAGTAAAATAAACTACACTTTGTAATAGTAGTGGTTTTTTTTATGTTTACAAATATTTCTAGTTAGCTACCGACTTGGGTATATACTCATCAACAAATAAACTTCATTTATCCATCCATCATCCATGATTATTTATGACCTGCAAACAATTTTGAAATTATTCGATCAATAATAATTGATTCAAGTGAGTCTAGATCTTGCAATGCGTGTAGGTGATTCAAGGCCGATGTCTGGCTTAGATTATATATAACTAGTCGCTCTATTTGGTACTCGTAGCTCTATTTAAGTGTAGAAAAACCTCAAATGTACGAGTATTTATCAAAATGCTCTGCACGTCCTGCTGATGATGAATTTATTTGTTCAAATTTTTATCCATATGAGTCTTCTTGATTTTGTTTTGTTGTCACAAAATAAGTATATAAATAAATATAATTTTACTCCCCCAATTCCTTAGAATTAAATTTTTCTCACCTCTCCAGCCAACCCAGGTTTTTTCAGGTTTTCTTTTAGTATAAATATTCTTAGAGTATAAATAGAAAAATTTCTGGGAGGGAGACCTATTGTTTTATTTGTCTATTTTAATTAAATTTTCTTAATGTCAATAAAGAAAGGAAGAAGAAAGAAATATGACTTGTTTTGTATAATTTGTTTTTGTGGAGATTCTTGGAGGACACTTTTGTTTTGTGCTTCAGCTGAAGTGATGATATATTTATAAAACTACATTTTTATAATTTAGGAGACCATTAATATCTCTTTCCAGGCCGACTGGTTTTACGGTATTGTGCGTAGCAATATTTTAAGGTTCACGGTTTTAATTTTACGCGACGCCGATTTTATTCCCAATCTTACTATTTTCACGAAGATTACTCTGGAAAACATTTTCCAGAATGCTTTCTCTTAATCTCTCAAGCGATTTTGTTATGTACATAATACGTATAAATAAGTAGATGTTATTGTATTTGGTAATATAATAAAAACCACTGCAGAGTTGACTAATAGAATCAATCAACTTTTCATATTCTAATATAAAAAATTCACATGCACTAAAGTGACCTGCCAAACCGGTGTACCATATAACAGTAGTTTATAAGTTTTATAACGGCCGAAGATCGCAAGCTAGATCTTATATTGATCAGCCGGTGTCTGTCATTGGTCAATTATTGGGTACTAGCTTTCCGCCCGCGTTTATTTTTGACTTTTCCGTGCAGTTTCCGTTTGGAATGAGATATTTTCCCGCGTTAAAAACTATCTAAGATGTTGACCGGGGATATAAGGTACCATGCAAAATTTCGTTCAAATGGGTCCAATAGTTTCGGAGATTAGCCCGTACGAAGAGACAAACAGATGAACAGAAACAAAAATGTTCAAAATGAATATGGATATGTTCTACTCGTATATCACTTCTTACATCCCCCTGACTCGCTCATTAGTATTTTTTTACAGATTTTCGACCTCTACAATTTTACATATAGGTAGATTCATTTGATGGACCTCGCGTTGTGACGTCATCGTAATAATAATTAAGTCTTACTTGTTTTTAGTTAGAATACGGTACTGTCCGGATTATATAATTGTCGTATTTTTTTTATTAATTATCTTAACGAAGGTACATAATATAATCAACGAAAATTTTCATATTACTCCCCGATTTTAAAATAGTATAGAAAAATAATAGTTTTCTTTTTGACGATAAAATGGTGTCAAATTTAAATCGCTCATGATACTTTAATTTTATATATATTTATAAGTGCGTGCAATTTATATAATAATAGGTTTGTAGATATTGATATCTTTTGTTTGAAGATTAACAGTTTTAAGATTGCAGTTAAGAAACTTATGTATTGTAAGTAGTACCTACCTTTGTAGCTTATTGTGGGTTGTTTTTTGTAATATCATTATTAGTAAGTATCATACATAACATTAGTTAATACAGGGAATTATAGGTCTGTATTTTAAACATACAAATGTGTAATTAAACATAAATGTGTGACTGTTTATTCCTTAATAAAATATAATAAAATAAATAAGTAAAACCTACGTTTTAACTCGTATTGTGGTGCGCGAGTTGCAAGTTTCCATTTGCCAGTAACTCGATACGTCCATTGTGACCGCACGGCCTTTGTGTGACGTATTGAATTACAACTGCCGGTTCTTCCTTGTTCTGCTACTTGAAAATGAGTGCTGTTTCCGGTTAAATACGACACACACATACACTGTCCTATCCCTTGGGTGAGTAGAGAATTGCTGTTCTCAGGGAGTAGAAGACTTGACAGTCTCCGTAGTCAAGGGAAAAACGCTCCCCTTATTTTACGAAGTCTTGGGTTCTAGTCTCTACAATAAAAGTATGTTTTGTTTGTTTGTATTGTTTATTCTTTAATATGACATCTTAGATACTTTTTACCACGAAAAAAAAAACAACACGGGCGTAGCCGCGGCGGACCGCCAGTAGGCATAAAAAATTCAGCTGCCTTTGCACAACAGTATGAAACTTCAAAGAAAACTCGCTCATTTTTGTATTCTTATTGGAAAGAGGAATTCGGACTAGCACTCAATAAGTCACCCGTCTGGGCACGTGCCATAAGACCCTCATAACTAGGGTTGCCAACTTTTTAGGAAGGGAAAAAGTAGATCTGATTTAAGGGAAAAACCGGATTTGTAAGTTAAGCTTGCTTGGAGGTTTCTGAAGTTCATAATCAACCTAAACAACTGGACCAGTTAAGTTCAAATTTGGTATACGTATGTAAATCCGTGACGCAAAGATAGAGTTTTTACAATTAATAATGAATTTTAAACACATTTGAATCCTAAGTAATTTCTTTAAAAAATAATCTTAAAATCTTAAAATAATCTTAAATATCTTGTGATGTATCAAATAAAAAAGGGCTTGTTGTGAAAATTTTGAAAACCTTTATTCCTTATTACAATTTTATAATAAATAATTTCTAACTTATTGGTTGGCAACTCTGTCATGTCGAAATGATGGACAACGTGAGAAGCTATCGCGTTGCAAGGTAACTTTTCCCCGTGAGTTATGTGCGGGTTTCAAAAAATTGAGATTTTCGCAAGATTTTTTTCTCTTTAGAATGGATAAAAATAATCTCATTGCGACAGCGAGCTCTGAATTCTTTAATAAACCGCCTTTTTGCTAACAAGGTTGCTTACGTAAATCTTGAATCAAACAGAAAATTTACGTTTGACCTTGCGTTTGACGTTATCGTTGAAGAAATATAAAAGATACATTTTGTGAAGTAATCTGATAAGTACTTTTTGGAAACATAACATGTTTTAAGTAGGTTTTTTTTATTTTTGCGTGTTGATTACATCTTTGTAGCCTAGGATTTAGCCACATTTACTGCAGTTTTTTCACAGAAAATCGAATCCTACGCTTTTGGTTTAAGGCCTAATATTTTTACGGCAGACAGCGTCCCACCTCTGATGTCACTACAGACAGTGGGCCCAATTAATTAATTAATTCATCTCCCATCCTTTTTGATTCCTATATGAATGAAAGAGACCAAGAACTTAAATTTAGAGACAGACTGGGAGATTTCCTGACAGCTTGAAATAAAAAAAAAACGTGCTTTAAAATTTTTAAGAATTAAGAGTTAGATGACGCTAGTAAAATAATGAAAACAGTGAGATTTATTGTAGACTTTTTGACTTTTTTGTCGGATTGTACATGGTTCTGACTGAGTTTAATTTAAGGGTAATTAGTTGATTCATATTTAATACTTCTGTATTTATTACCTCATTATTTCCTAGTGCCATCTGTTAAGCGGTTTTGTAAGTTTTTTTTCTTAATTTTCTAGTGGAAAACTTCCCATTGAGCCCAGTAGTAACTCAATTGTTTTGATAGCCATGTTCATTATGCACAGTTTAACTAGAACTAGTCTAGAACATGTTAAACATAGCCGCTAATACAAGCCAAAGTAAATAAAGAAACGTGACGATGTTACATTGTGTTGTAGCGAGTATGTAACAGTCTCCTTTCTTCGTGACATGCACTAACTAGAATTGATGGGAACATCCGGTGAGGTGTGAACCATTATTGGAATTGGTTGCGTAAACTTGTGTGCACGTGTCCATAGGATGAGGGAGAGGCGGGAATAATGAACGTTTAAAGGTCAAGGATCTGGTTTCACGTAGCTAAAGGGTTACAGTAGTTTGTTGCGCTACTGTATAGATAAGAGGAAATATATTAGGGACCATAGGAGAAATAGAATGATAGGACACCTGTAGGCTTTCTAGTCACACGTTACATGCGAGAAGGTGTCAAATACGACATAATGACAAAATTGCCATGACTATTGCTCCTTCTCGAGCTTCTCGCGCGTTACATAACGAGCCTTCTGGTCCCCCTAGCATTTTGTTGAGGTTTCATGCGTGACAGACATCATTTTATCGTACGTGTACTCTTATTCTCATTATCATAATTATCAGCTCATATATGTCACCACCGAGGGGCTCGAGCCTACCCTAAAATCAGGGTGAATAGGCCTTAGTCGACCACGCTGGCCCAGTGCGGGTTGGTCAACTTCACACACAACCCTTGAATTACTTCGCAGGTGTGTGCAGGTTTCCTCACGATGTTTTCCTTCACCGTAAGAGCGCCGAATAAACGCACATATGAATTCGAAAATCGAAAACACATTGGCACGTGCCGAGGTTCGAACCCGCGAACTTCCGAATAGAAGTCAACGGCCCTAGCCTATTGTCAAACTCTTATCATAGTGCTCTAAATTACGGAGGCAGCTGCCCCTCTAACATGCCCGGTCCACGTGTGACAGACATAATTTTGTCGTGCGTATTCTCTTATCTTATTGGAAGATATTTCAATATGGCGGGTTTCTCGCGCGACAAACTTTTGTCATAGCACTGCATGTTACGGGGGCTGGTGCGACATGATAACTCAATCGATCAATGAGATCTTGTAAAAGAGTCATTTATGATAGTAGAAAACGTATTGATATTACTTTGATTACATTGTGTTATTATTTTATTGTATTGAAATTACCAGAAAGCCTCTGTCATGGCAATTTTGTCATTATGTCGTGTTTTTCTTGGGAATACACCCTTTGAACATTATCGTAGTTCAAAGATGTTTCTCGTCTCATCAGCACAAAGACAATAGACTGGAAACTCAAACAATAATCGCTGTTACTCCTATAATAGTATTTGTGTTAGGTTTGTATTAGCGACTCTCGCGATTTACACTTCACGACATTTACAATATAAAATAACGAGACTTAAAATTCATAGTTTTAGTTGAAAGTTCTGGCATGGCTCTTAAAACGACTGGGTACATCCGTAGGTAATAGCCGGGACCAACGGGTTGAAATTTAAATTACAAACAGGTAATTTTAAAAATAATTATTAATTAAAAAAATAATCCGCAAAATACATGTCAATCACTTCAAAACGGCGGCGGCTGAACCAAATTAGAAAAAATATTTTGTGTTGTGTTCGTTGTTTTTTAAATTACAGCGGAATTAACTATAAAATATTATTAAAAATACAGAAAAATATGTAAATAAGTAGTAAACAATAAAATGTTACCTTGATTTCTTCATATAAATAAAACTGAAATGTTATAGAAAAATCTTTGAAAACCTTTGTAAATGTTCGTATTAATTCAAGAAAAATTTCATAGGAAGAAAATTTGGTAAAGTTTCTAGGAAGATATAGGCATAGAAAATAGTAAAAAAAACTGAAAGTCTATTTGACAGATTTTCTTCTGTTAGGTAAAGCGACCAGAGAAAGAAAAACCTCGCCATATTGCGGAATTCCAATTCAATGGAACTAATTTTATAAGGGAAATTGTTGACATAGTCGTAAAAATATACACGTGGCGCCCCCAGAGCAGGTTTTTTATTTCTTTGGTCAGGCTTTAAAGTAAGTTATAATTTAAGACCTGATACAAGCTTAGATGTGCGCGCGGGTTAATTAAATTGTAGTTATGAATGAGAGATGTCTGACACGGCGCCGTATTGTTGCCCGCTCCCACGGTTTTACTCACTCTCTCGCAACTTAAGAGAAATTTTATACATTTTTATTTGGGTTAATAACTTGAAATAGTTTCATTCAGTTTAATATTTAAAATAATTTTCAATTTTTGTCATACTATTATTAAAAGGGAAAGATTTGTATTTGTGTGTGTGAGTGTGTGTGTGTGTGTATATGTTTGTAATTAATAAACTCAAAACTACCGAACCGATTTCAAAAATTCTTTGACCATTTTCTGTTAAAGACATAAAAAATGCGATGTTTACCTAGAAAATGTTCTTTAAAATAAAATATGTTTGGAATTTTGAAAAGGAATCAAATTCTAGTCCCTTTCGCTTTAGTTTTGGCCTGTTTTCATGCACTTACCTATCTATACCTCAATACCAACAAAGAAGCACGCAAGTAGCAAGTGGAAGGAAGTGGTCTCTGCCTACCCCTCCGGGAAAGAGGCGTGAGTTTATGTATGTATGTATGTATCACATTCACAGAGGATGTGGAATGGAGTTTCCTCTTTGACTGCGCAAAATCTATAGTAAGTTTTTTTTTATTGTCCTATGCTTATGTCGAAATAGTACGACCAAAAGCTTCACCGGACTTGAGATCTATACTAAGGGACTAACGCCGAAGTAATAAAACGAAACTTCATTTTCTGCGCCATCGTCTATATTTATTTAGGTCCTTCAGGATCTGTATGTTGCGGGGATAAGGTAGGTATATAATATTGAAAAGGAATCAAATTCTAGTCCCTTTCGCTTTAGTTTTGGCCTGTTTTCATGCACTTACCTATCTATACCTCAATACCAACAAAGAAGCACGCAAGTAGCAAGTGGAAGGAAGTGGTCTCTGCCTACCCCTCCGGGAAAGAGGCGTGACCTTATGTATGTATGTATAAAGAGGAATTATTTGTTTGCATGTTTGTTTAATTGCATTGAATGAATAGGCATCGAAACTACTGAACCTTGGTACTTGGTAGGTACAAAGATTGAATAGACCTTGAGGAAGGACATACCTTTTACCGAGGGATAATTCACCATTTCCACGGGAAAAACTGTTAACGCAGGCAAAGCCGCGGGGCGGAAAACTTGTTATGTATGAAGAGAAAAAAGACTAGATTAGATGGATATTCGGAAAATATCCATATTTATTCAGATCATGATCTAAGAAAACAAGGTCTAACCATTAGACCATATGCCACGAGGTCGTCGGTCGACGTCATTTCTACGTCATTTTGCCTATTAATCCTTGTCGAATGCGTGTAATAGACAAGGATGAACAGAGCAAAATGACGTAGGCTTGTGTCAGTCACGTGGTCTAACGGTTAGACCTTGTTTTCTTAGACCATGATTCAGATTAGTAATGTTTGCAAACTAATTATAGTGTGAGAAGTTAAAAAGATGTTATAGAAAACCATAATCAAATATTTATTTTTGATGTGTTCTGAGAAAGTCAATAACATTCGTCGCTTCCTCGTCAGATCGAGCCGAGGAATTCAATTCTATATAAATTATGTTTGTTTTATGTTTTGAATATCGTTTCCTGGTATTGCCATCTCGACTCTACACGTGCAGCGCAAATGACTGAATATATCAACAATATCCTTTTATTGTTTAAAAAATATTTTTATTTCTCGAACAATGAGAGGTTATTTTAGAAAATTCTTCTTCTTCATACTTAAGAGCCGCGCTCTTGTCGGTGGAGTCTACGCCACTCTGTTCTGTCTTCGTTCTCTGTTTGATCTCCTGGTACGTCACGACGTCTATTACTTCCTTAATTTGCTCTATATAATGTCCTTCTAGGTCGTCCTCCTTTCCTTTTACCTTCTATCTTTCCTTCGATGATGTTTTTGACAAAGTCGTCGTGTCGTATCAAGTGACCTAGGAAAATTAATCAAACATATTCATAGACCAAAGATAAATAATGTAGAGTAAGAGTGATATAATTATTTAGGTACAACAATTTTTATATTTTAATTAGTTTTTGAGATAATTGACTTCATTAATAATAATAGGCTGTCTGAGGGCAACGACTTAAATTCTGCTCTCTTAAAGTTTTAGGGACTAAAGTGCTAATAAAAATGCTATCCTAATGCTAATTTATTTTTGTATTTAGTTAACAAAATAAGTTATGTTATTATACGTACTCTTGTTTTATACAGGGTGTTAGGAAAAGTATCATTATCCTTAAGACCAGGTATAGTTTTAGTGACCTACAAAATACCAAACATAAAAAAAATATTAATGCTATTGAATTACTCTTTTTAATATGTTTTAATCTTCTCTACGCATCAGAGTTCTTTCTCCTAATGCTGCTAACGCGTTAATCACGTGGCGGCGATTCATAGTGTGTACAATAGTCAATAACTAACCAGCACATTCAGCAGACCATGTTGACCTTGAGAGCGCCCGAATTCCGTATCGGTAGGGGCGAATTTCGTAGTGCGAATGTTCAACTGTTTGTGCTTCTGTAGTTATTCGTTGCCAAAACCAAAACTAGACAGATTTCTATGTTATTTCCACGCGTATCGATGCGTACATAAAAAAACTAATTTGAAAATTGTTGAATTTTTTTTTCTGAGCATAAATAATATTAATAATTATACTTTTCCTTCCACAGTGTATTAGTGGGTACTTTTAGTAATCCTAGAGAGTCTAGACAGTTACAGAATGCTAAAAAGGATTATGATTCAGTAACAAATCGTTTCACACCCTCTATTCGTGAAAGGCAAAGGACAAGCTCGTTATACAGCCCCAGCTCAAAGCTTTAAAGCTTTTTACTCTGTGTTCTGTGCACGTATCGTATTGACTTCGTTCAGGCTGTATGGCCTTTATGCAAACGTCAATCGATAGTTTTTGATATTTTCAAATACTGAAGTTGCCTTACGGTAGGTCAAAGATAGACTATTAGGTACCTATATAATAAAGATTTTTTTAAAGTCTCTTTTTAAATAAAAGCTTGCTTTGGAAGAAACGCCAAAATCTTCTTTCTGTGGCTAACTAATATAAAAGGTTAATGACAATTTATTGAAATACTTATAACTAGCCCGTTGAGTTTATTTAGTCGTTATAATATGAGCCATTTTACAGAATTTTGGTAACATTAACTTAATATGATGTAATGTAAAACTGGCTACCAATTTTACCATTCCCACGATATTTTCAAAATATTGTTTTATATAAAAAAACTGAAAGTTACAATTTATTTTTTCTCCCTGAAATTCAATGAAGCGGTTGTGTAAGTAAGTTAATAATATCGTTGAGGTGCACTATAACTTTTCTGCGGCTAAACTTGTCTCTGGTTTCTGCAGTTAACTTAGTTTATGTCACCGCTTCCCTTCTCCTCCCCGCAGCACAGAGCTGGAAAATCTGGATTTATGGGGAAAAATTGTGTACTTTTATTTCGTTTCAAACGTTGTAGATTGGATTTACTTGGATAGAACTTTACTGTGATTGGTTGTTGATGTTCCTTGTATATGTGTCGTCGGGCAAATGGTTGAACTCGTCATTTTACAGAATTCATCGGCATTATATACACGCTCGCTGTTTTGCCATATCCCTAAGGCAACTTGTAAAATGCCTAGTCATTTTATAAAATGCCAAAAGAAGTCGAGCGCATTCTGTAAAATGCCGCGGCGAATTGTCTAATTGTTTTGTAATCTGTCCACGCGCGGCGCTGTTGTGTCAAAATAATAACAATGGCGGCGTAATCTACAGCAGTTTGCGAAGAAAAAGAATGAGATTTCTAATTACATGTGCCTTTTCGTTTGTTCGTTAACAGCTCTAACGTGTCCCCACCGAGGGGCCCGAAACCTAACCTAACCTACCCTGAAATCAGGGTAAATAGGCTATATCATCATCATCAGCCCGTATAAGTCCACTGCTGGACAGTGGACATAGGCCTCTTCTAATAGGCTATATGCCTATTCATTTTCAAATTATTATTGTCGTAATCACAAAATAAAGGCTTAGATAAATTAAAACAGCTTAAAGAAAATTTCAAAGCAAGCTAACTGCTTTACTGCGTTAATCGATCGATGCAGTACCATAATTACACCTGCTCTCGTATATTTATAAAAAAGGAAGTTGACATAAAAGTTTTAAAATTGGAATGCCCACCTGCGCCGGCGCCGCCGGTACCTTGCTTCGTCATAACGGTGGACAAGTTGACTCACTGCATAAACATCCACTCCGTATCAATCTTTAAAAAGGAAAAATAAATTCGCATTTTTTTTTGGCGAAAAAAGAAAGAAATACTTTATGAATTCCATTGAGGCTCTTTATTAAAATATTTAGTTTCTTCATCACAGTTCTAAATTGTCAATGAAGCGCACCAAACTTTTTTTAGACTACGTCGGAAATCAATTATTAAATACCTTATCCCCGCAATATGCAGACCCTGAAGGACCTAAATAAACGTGGTTGATGGTGCAGAAAATGACGTTTTGTATTATTAATTTCGCGTTAGTTCTTTACTGTAGATTTTGTGCAGGCATCAAAACTACATTCCACATCCTTTGTGAATGTGATGCTCTCTATAAGATGAGTCGGGTGCTGGAAGCGCATAAGCTTTGCCCTCCAGGAAGCCCAAACCCTAACTAGTAGATAAAAAAAGTAGAGTAAATAAATAGTAGTTAGTTAGTAGTATAATAGTTAGTAGTACTACTCGACCAATACAATTAGACACATGACAGGTAGGTATGCGGTTTGTACAATATTCGCCCTTATTCCCAGCACTAATCCCCGTGACCGGCCGTGACGCCATGTTTGAAATGTGTCTAATTGTTTTGGTCGCGTAGTATAGTAGTAGTAATAGTAGTTGTATCGTTCTTGTTCCATGTTGTATAGTTTGTTATTTAGTTAGTTATATTTTCTTTTTATTGTCGTTTTCTGTGTTGTGATGTGCTACAAATAAATGTTTCTGATTTCTAAATCCCGCCAAGATAGTCAGCTTCTTGAAACCTGTAGGTCTTGAAGAGGCTTTTAAGCCAATGAGGGCTGACTACGATAGATCCTTTCGTGTCGCAGTGATCTTTGGGTAAATTTTTGCCCCCTTCCCAAAAATCAAATTCATAGTCTCATCACGTTCATTCAGATTAGATCCCTGTCAGTATGTAGCGACACCGTCAATATTTGTCATCATCATAATCATGTGGTGACAATATTTGTAATAACATTAAATTAAAAATTGGGACAGTATTTGTCATAACATTAAATTAAAAATAATAATTTAATGTTACACCACATAACCGTTGCTTGATCCTTTCAACAACTAGAAAAGAGCTTGATAATCCTCAAATGGCTGAAGATATTTTCTTGGATCATAGCTAAGAACACTCACGATTGTGACACCTTGCAAACAAAATAAATCTAGATCAAAATCAGCGCATCCGAGCTACGAGCCCACAGACAAATAGACAGACATACACGTCAAACTTATAACACCCCTCTTTTTCGTCGGGGTTTAAAAACGGAGGTGACCGTTTTTGAATGCATTGAAAACATAAAATGACTCAGACCTCTTGAGTATGAATGAGTGTTGTGAGTATGCGGTAATACGGTGACTTATCACGTTTACTTTGATAAGTAATAAGTAAACAGTGCGTTGGCAGCTGGTTTGGCTTATCATTATCTGAGTTTCAAAATTAAAATATATCTTTTGGCTAGCCTTAAGTCCCACAAATTCTACCGTATTACCATAATACAATACAATAATACAACACAAGCACATTATACAGAAAAACAGAACGAAACAGAAGAGTCAAAAGGCAGCCTTAAACTTAAACACGCGTTGAAAGCGTGACTAAAAATCGTCTATGAGTTTGCAAAAATTATCATTATGGTTAAAAACGGCGGCGGCGGGATGTTTACCGTGGTATTTTTTTTAGTTTTGAAAACCATCATGAAAGCTTTTAAAAAAATATATCAAGAATGTTTTTAAAGCTAAACATTCTTGATATTTTTTTTCTTAAACATTTAAATATTTTATTTAAACCCTAGCAGCATTTCGAATTCAAGGTGCCCGTAGTGTGCGATTTACAGTACTATGAAATATAAAAATTCAGCCAAACTTTTTAAGTATTCCAACAACGTTTCTAACACCGAGATTCGAGCTTTTACACAAAGTTGGCATTCTGATATCATTGATTTTATTCCAATGACTTATGAGAATCGAGAATAGTTTGAATTTCAAAATACGCAGTGGCGTTTGCTTAAAGCATACTTTCATTCAATAATAAATAATTTTCGTACCTGCAATAACAACTGTGATTGGTATAGATTCTAAAAGTTATTCTATGTAATTTTTAGAGTAATTGCCTCGACGGTTATTGTCTCGACTAATTGCCTCGACGGCTTCGTAGCCTAGTTGGTGTATATCTGCCTACGAAGCACAAGGTCGCGGGTTCGAATCCCGCCCAAGGCAAACATTCGTGTGATGAGCACTTGTGTTTTCCTTGTGTCTGGATGTTGTATATTTATATATGTATGTATATCAGCTGTGTGACACCCATAGTACAGGCTCTGCCTAGTTTGGGGTCAGATGGCCGTGTGTGAGATGTCCCACATATTTATTATTATTTATTAATCAATTTCATTATAAAACATATTTATTGCTCTTTTGAAAAAAATAATTCTTTTCGATACATTTGACAGTCACATCTGGTCGAAAAAGGTAGAAAAAAAGTGCCATCGTGTTGCAGTAGCGTAACTGATATGCCACCGCCGCCGCGGGGTACATTTGATTTTATTTTTATTTTTTTAAAACGACCGCATCCGGATGCCAAAGCTCGCCGACTTGTTCAGCCAGATAAAGCGATTTAAATTTAGAATGAACCGGGAAACGTGACATCTAGCGTTGTTTCACATCACTGTTGTTTAATTGTAAACAGGAATAATTGTATATATTGGTGGTATTATTAATTATTAAAGCTATTTAAAGAATATTACAGTGTCATAGAACAGGAAAAAACACATTGAAATGCTTTTAATTTACTTTATGTGGAAGTTGTATTCATTTAATGTTTTGTTATTTTTATTTTTGTTATTTTATGTTATTTTTTTCTTTTCTTTGCAGGAATTGCCTGTTTAGGCGTTTTTATTTTTGGATCGTCATTTTCTAAGATGGTGTCGACATGTAAGTTTTTATTTTAATTTTATTTAATATATTTTTATATATTTTATGTTTTAATGTGTCGTTTTCCATTTTATGTCGGTTAACGATAAAAAATACGGTAAGTATCTATTGAAGATCTGAAAACGTTAGTAAAAAAGTAAAAAGATGTGCCTTATCTCTGTCAACAAAAGAAAATCTACGAGAGCGTAAACTTCAATCAAGCACCGGGATCCCGAGCCCAAACAGATAAAGATTCCCGGATCGCTAAGAGGACGCGGGATTCTCAAAACCCGGGCTGGAAGGGATATCAGATTATGTTTACTGGCCTAGAGCTTATAGGGCGGGAAAATTACGTCAAATTCAATATCCAGGCCTGCCAACGTGACAAATGGGCGGAGTGGACGGGGTGTAATGTTGTGATGACCTTTTTATATGATTTTCTGTTAAATTCAAAATCAGAATAGACCGTAAAAGTAACGCGTAGAATAAACCGAAAACAAACATCAATGGAACACATTATTACCCGTTTGGAATCGAATCTACGACGTGTGGTAGGCAACAGTCAAGACACAGCGCTTCAAACGTCAATATATAGTCATAAAGACTTCCTTAGTAGGTAAAGCCTGACCAAAGAAATAAAAAACCTGCTCTGGGGGCGCCGGGCGCCACGTGTATATTTTTACGACTATAATGGCAACAATTTCTCTTATAAAATTAGTTCCATTGAAATTCCGCAATATGGCGAGGTTTTCTATTTCTCTGGTCGGGATTTACTTTAGATATTTCCGTGTGCATATTTCAGAGTGCATAGATTTTTAGTGATAGTATAGTCAGCTGTAGAAATTACTACTCAGCTACGCCACAATAAATGATTCTTTTTTCACTCTTTTTGACGACGTATATGATCTTTCGACACACGTACATTATGTACGTCTGACGTACACTTTGTAATTAATTAATTGCATAGTTAGGTGGTAGTGCAGTTGTAAAGTATTATAAAGATTTTTAAAGATAGCTATTTCTTAATAAAGCTGTACAATCCACCTGCAGTAACTTATTGGAGAACCAATTCGTTTATGCTTTGAATCACTGAATAGTGTTGCCATAACGACCATCGCTGCTGGGAGGAAACAGAACAGGCGGATGAGTTTCTAGAACTTTCCCTAGATTGCAGGGTTGCCAGGTAACATACGGTAGCCGGTGGAAGCCTCGTGTAGATTACAATCAATACACGTGGAGTCTCGGAAACGAAGGAAATGTTGGTATACAATTACTGTAATTAGCCTTATGTGATTAATTAGTATTACACATCAAAACTTTAAGAGATTTCTGCGAAAAGTATAAGGGCGGGATAGTTGACTTCGCACAATCTTTATATTTCATCGGTTGCGAGTAATAATTTTATTATGACACTAGCTTCCCGCCGCGCCTCCGCCAGCGTTAATAGTTTTTCCCGCGGTAAAAAAAGTTCTTAGCAAATCAAAAACTAAGCAAACAACCAAGTTAATAGTTCAATTTTCAAAATTTTTTTTTTAATTAGATTGTTTACAAGTGGCCAGTTTCTTTCAGTTTCTTTTTTCTGCTTGACCTTTCTGTTTGACCCTCGTATATACAACGTGTTAATCAAATAACCCAAAACCTCTCTTTTTTTTCTACAAGCTTTCCGAGAGTTTTTGCGTTATTTAATTAACACGTTGTATATGAATACAAATGTTTTCTGTAGTGTTTCTGATTAGATCTTATAAAAGCTCATCATTACAAGTCACCTTTTTTGTGACAAAAGATTTCTCCATCTCTTTCTATCTATTATCTAACTCTTTCTATCTATTTTCATCGTTAAGAGTATTTTACGTACTTAATCAACAAAGACTTTCATTAAAGCTTCTTGTTTTAAGTACACTTCACTTGTATTTACTTTCGTTAAGCTTTGAAAAGACGAGTATTATCGTTACCTTTACTTTAATCTCAGGCCATTTTCTGACTTTACACAGAAACAACATAAAAGATTCCGCTTTCTCATAATAAACTTTTTTTTGTGTACTAAACTTCAAAAACTTCATAACAAAATCCTTTTAATCGTAGTTTAAGATATTTTACGTGAAAAATAAGGTACAAGTAAACACATATTGAAAAACTAAAATCAAAGAAACTTGTATTAAGTCTGGTCATATAGAATTACTGATGTCAATTTCCTAATATACTTCGATGAGCAATAACGTTGTACCTGAATATATATTTCTATTCACTTCACTGCTCAACCTAACAGAAATATGTATAATATTTTTCGCCCTAATTCGGTCGTTGCCCTGAAGGAAGCAATTTCCGTTTGGGAGCGGAAACATTGTGGTTGTCATGAGTTTTCTACAGATTAAGACCCTGTTTTCTCCGAATCGGCGAATATCTTAAGGTTTATTGACTCTTTGAAGTCACCGGCTAGTTGATACCTGACAATATATCGTCTTAGCTCAGAAAAAAGCAATACAATACAAATATAAAAAAGCTAAAAAAAAACTTCTGGTTACATAAATCTTCTTATATATAAAAATGGATTGCTGTTCGTTAGTCTGCTTAAAACTCGAGAACGGCTGAACCGATTTGGCTAATTTTGGTCTTGAAATATTCATGAAAGTCTATACGCGGGCGTATAGCCGCGGGCGGACAGCTAGTAAGTAATATTTAAAACTTTTGTTCGGAGTCCCTTCTAAAGATCATAATTTGATCTAAGGTGTGTGTGTGTGTGTGTGTGAAACTCAGTGGATGTAGTGACTTGAAATAAGTGCATGTCCCAAATACAAGTACGAGTACCAAAATATTCAATTAAATGTATAAATATACACAATGTAGATGTATTTTATTTACTTTACTTGTTGTTTCTTTTTTCGGATCAAAATAGAGACAATTAATTCTTGTGTTACTAGTACTTGAAAAAATATATTTTAAACAATGATTTAGATACAAGAAATTACTGATACTTGATAAGTATTTAAAAATATCCCAAAAAGAAAAAATCTTCTTAGCTAGATTTAGCTTCTCTTATTTACTACACTCGAATCACGTGTTTCAAGGAAACCTGAAACTTTTGTCGAAAGTTCGTTGACTCCATAGCGGGTGTTCAATAGAAATCTTCTTCGGAATTGCGTATAATGGGAACCACAAATTGATAAACGAAAGTACTAACATTAATTTGTATGAAGGTCGTTGGCTTCGGGTTAAGAGTTTTGTTAAATTTTGAGTTTTTTTTTTTATATTTTCATACCCACATTTCCGTCATAGAGAAAGGCTTTAACTACATATTTTTGTGGCATAAAATCTATCTTTTGCTGTATGTAATAAAGTCTAAACAATGAATGAAACTATTTGTTCAGGCTAAAAAGCTAAAGCTATCTCATCGCGGTCTGAAACGTGTTTACCAACAATTACTCTTGTAATTGTATGACTGTTGTCGTTCCTGATGTTTATACACATTCGTCTGGATAAACATAATATTTGCGAATACAGCAATCTAATAAACATTGAATTTTAAGACAGCGAAATGATAATTTCAAATGATTAAATATTTCAATTTATAAAGGTTCAATGACAATTACTCATTTCCCCATGGTCCAAAGCATTCAATATCGTTCCTCATGATTATAAAGGTAACTCAGAATGTTTATCACAATCTCTTCAGCTGCTGCTGCCGACGCTGACGCTTTTGTTTTATAAGGAGAAGCGTTATTTATTACACTTAACTAAATAACGCGTGCTAACTAAAGTCAAAGTATTTATTTTTTAACTTTATGATATTACATTACTTAGTTAAGCCAGTTACATGTTCTTTTTTAGCGAGTTCAATTTTCTGCCTTCAGTTATCCTCATATATCAGTTTAGTTAGCTGATACCTTAAGTAGCTTTCCGCCGCGGCTCCGCCCGCGTTAACGGTTTTCCCCGTGGGAATGAAGCGTTTTCCCGCAGTAAAAGGTAGCCTATGTTACTCAGGATGAATGTAGCTTTCTAATGGTGAAAGAATTTTTGAAATCGGCACAGTAGTTTTGAGTTTATTCATTACAAACATACACACACACACACAAACATAAATCTTTCTTCTTTATAACATAGTATGATAATTTACCACCGAGCCCTGACCACAGCAATGTTATGCGAATTAATTAATGAATAAATAGAGGTGTAATAATTATAAATAATGAGGTATTTTCCCGCGGTGAAAAGTAGCCCATGTGTTTTTATGATGTATAAGCTAGAATATTGTAGAGTTTTATTAAAATCCATTCAGTAGTTTTTGCGTGAAAGAGTAACAAAATCCATCCATACCTCACAAACTTATTATCACAAGCAATTTAGTAGTACAGACACGTGTAACTGTGTTTCAAGAAAGGGCTAGACAGCCCACATCGTTTGTCAAGCGAGGCCGCCGTCTCGAGCCATTATTTAATATTGGCACACACGATATCCACATCGATCGTGTCAGAGTAACCACAGAAAACCACTATCCGGACCATATGCGGTATATCTGCAACTTATGTACCCACAGTACACTATATTGTAGTATCGTGATATATTTTGGTCAATTTACACAATATCTTTATATTTTATAGCCTACGTGTTATTCTGATGTATAAGCTATATTATTTTAGATTTTCATTAAAATCCACTCAGTAGTTTTGGCGTCAAAAAGTAGCAAACATTTATACATCTAAACATCCATCCGCACAAAATTTCGCTTTAGTAGGATAATTATATGAATTAGAGGCAAAGCGATGCGCGGCTTTTTACCCCACCTCCCTGATCAGAGGTGAGACATCAAAGCACTAGTTATGTATTGGATAGAATAAGTAGAAAAGTCTTTACTAACTAAGAAAGACACTGAAAATGTTAGTAGACCATTGAAAATAATAGGATAACTTATCTTAAAGTCCAGTATGCGCCAGGGCGGATCATTTGTCAATGGAGGTTCGACCCTTGTTATCGTCTTTGACACAATACTCTCCGCCTTCTGTAACGACGGTCACACTAATAGGATCTGGCGAGAGACCGACACAGAAAGATACGTTATGGTACCAATATGCCTTCTAATGGTATGTATATGTGACTCATAATTCACTGCAGTATAGTTAGGAGGGTGAATACATTTTACTAGTATTTTCAACATTTGTCAAAGGAGGTGGTTCCCTCGACCCTTTATCGTCTTTGACACAATACTCTCTGTCTTTTGTAGCGATGACGATCGCACTAATAGGATCTGACGAGAGACCAACGCAGGAAGATACGTTATGGTGGTGGTGGTACCGATATGTCTTACAAGCTTTCCGCAGGCTCTGCCCGCGCTAACAGTTTTTCCCGTGGATATGAGGAATTTTCCCGCGGTAAAAGGTAGCCTATGTGTTGTTCTGATGTATAAACTATATTATTATAAAGTTTAATTAAAATCTATTCAGTAGTTTTTTTGTGAAAGAGTAATAAACATAAATCCATCCATGGATGGTATGGACTATCTATCTATCCAAACAAACTTCCGCGTTTATTATATTAGTAGGATGTAGTATGTGTATGTATACTCGTAGTAGTCAGGTATTGAGAATGAATACTTTTTACCAAAGACCACCATTGCTTTTTACCAATATTTTCAACCTTTCTCATGACGTGGTTTCCCCCTTCATTATCATCCCATAAATTTCACTGCAACTTATTCTCTGCTAATTGTAAGCTGTATTTTAATATGATACTATACAACCCATTTTTTTATTGGAGAAATTGATTCTGAGATAAACGTAGAAGCATTCAAATTCAATTCAATATTTATGAGGTATCTATGCAAAATTTTCTTTAGATCACTTTTTCTTAACAAATCGTCATCTCAACTCCTTTTTTGAAATTTATAAGCATTGTTCTACATTAGAACTATTACTTGGGAAGATCTGGTTATTGAGATCCTTGTGAGGCCTATGTGAATCAAGACATTTTTGCTGAAGTAGTAGTTATTGAAATGCCCATCATTCCATGAACACAATGTAACGGGAATTCAAGTAACGTATCTGTAGTTTTCTCAAAAGAAAGTAGGTGTAATGAGATTAACACCTAATCTGTAGTCAATGGCATAACATCGGACAATGGGCTAATAACTACCAATCGGTCCGAGGTCAAATAGGGATATTCTGTTGAGTAGTGTTGGACCAAGGAATGTGTTACTATCGATAGTAAATAAAATCACTATATCAAGCACTCCATTGTTAGGCCTATCGATATTATGTCTAGTATGAATGCTTCAATTAAAGCAACTACGGCCTCTTCTTTAGAAGAGAGGTGGTGTCATAATCCAAGCATATTCCCTACGCTCGACTGGCGAGTTGGAGATCGTAACATGTTGTTGTATACTTCATTCTCTGGTCACCCACAGGTACAGTTGGGTTGGGCCTTTCTAAGCCAGTTCAAAGCGTGACGTCATTAAAAAAAAAGACTAGAAGCGTTCTGGTCACCCATAAACCAAACAGCCTAAATAAGGCGTTCATTTGTTGGTAACCCGGTTGCAAGCGCCCCCGTGATTACTCTCCCGTTTTTTTAAATAGCACTTAAACGAAATCGGGGTCTATCATCAAAAGTATCTAACCCACGAACCGGAGCATAATTTTAATTATTGATAGGTTATGAATGAATAAATTGTCGATAGTGGAACTATCAAGGGTCAGCAAGTCAACACTATAGTGATGTTCCCGATGTATTTTGTCGTATTAGCCAGCAGTATCACCTATATGCCTCCTGAACACGTACGGAAAGTAAATCGAATCAATTTTGCCTATTGGTACGTGCAACACATTTTTAGGTGAAGCTGGTACAATAAATTTTCGCTTCGTTGGCAGTGTAATAAAATGCGTCGATAATATTCAGGTGAGGAAAGATGAAGATGAAACTGCAAGAAAAAATATGAGAAGTAAAAAAAACTCATACGTGAAGCTTTATTGATTAAGGCTTTATCGTAAGACCTTAGGATTTATTATTTAAGGAGTTACTTGAGGCAAAGTGGAGAAGCAATTTTGTAAAAAAGTATTACTAGCAGAGTAAATAATTTATAGGAAATCCGGTAGTTGATTTAGAAGATAAAGTGCTGTTGTATAAAGTGAAGAAGCTATAACCTTTATTTTTTTATTCTATTTGGCTACATTAGCATACATTTTAAACAACTTTAGTTCTAGTTTAAATAAATGAGGATCAGGCAGGTGGACTTAGTAAGGTCCAATGTTGCTCAAAGCATCTCAGTCACGCCTTACTAATCCCAAAAATATACGCTTAAAAAAAGCGTGTTTGTTTATGTTTGCGTATTTATGTACTCTATTTTTAATTGACCTATGCTTGTGACGAAAAAGTACGACAAATCAAGCTTCACCGGACTTGCGGGGGAGCGGAAGGCTCTACACCAGAGTAGTCATGTATTAACGCGTTTGGGGGCGGCTCGAGGGCGCCTCGAACCTAAGCCTAGCGCATTGATACGGAAAAACATCGTGAAGGGGACAACGACGCGCCTGTGGGGCTCCGTCTCTGATTATTATTTGTTATGTACTCAGCAAAGTATTTTGAACTCTGAAAATGTATCCCCTTTGATTATTAAAACTTATTAAAACTTATTAAAACTGGGAATATAAACTCGACATCAGAATTCATTGCAGCCTCCAGTGTCTGGTGTTTATTATAAGCGTCCCCTGAATTATGTGTCGCCTTCCCCTTGCATGTTAACTAAGCTCGGGAATTCCTGCAGAACAGGGCTGGATCTAGGCAAAATAATAAATATTTTCTAAATGGGGAAGGGTAGGCTCGAGCTCCTCGGTGGGGACATAATATGAGCTGTTAACAGAACAGACAACAAAAGAGGGGAAGTAGGCGTTTAAAGTGCTTAAGATACAAATTAGAAGTAGGTATTTATTATAGGTTTTTTAATATTTGATGCTGGGAACTCTTTCCATCTCTCTCTGATCTGAGCGTTTTCTGGCATCTTTCTGGAAATATCTGTTATTGTAAACAACCGAGAAAGTCTTAGAATATTCAATAAAATTTAATAATTTTTTTACAATGTTAGCATTCAAATTCCCCAACGTTATAAAATCAATAGTTCGAAGAATTTCTTCAGGTTCAAGGTTTATTGTGTATTTAACCTTTGAATACACACGGTTCGAATACAATTAGGTAAAAATATTTACTGTGCGTAACTAAGTGTAAAGAAAAGTGGTAATACATATAGTACGGTTTTTTTAGTATTTGCCCTATAAAATTCCACAATGTTTGTATACTTCATCCCTCAGTACGTACGGTCAAGTGAAAGTTAACCTGCAATTATTATTATTTCCCCTTAGTTAACGGACATAAGAACGTCGCAAAATACAGTGTTCAGCTTTCGTGCTCTTGACGGTACATATACTTTGGTGTAGCTCTTGCTAGAACCACAGATAGTTCTAGAACGCAACTCTAGAAATATAAGCGTAACATGTGACTATTCTGTACTAGCTTCCTAGCTTTGAAAAAGTCTACTGTTGTGAACCTTGAAGACATCTGCCATCTTTCCGCCAAGGCTACTTCACCTCATGTCAAGGATCCACTATACTACTGCCTGCCTCAAGGACTCTCCGGGCTCTCTACTTTACTATGTAAATTAATAACTTTGTTGACTACAAATAGTTTTAACAGAATTAAAGGTAGAATATCTATTATGAGAACGTTTTCTAATAATAATTGTAGCCTGGCAAAGCAGGTTGCAAATGTAAACAGTAATTTAACGGTTTTCTGATCAAACCTCTTGTCTCTAAGATGAGCAAAATATATAGATAGTATTATTAGTGTAATACGTTCTCGTAAGCACTGACGTACATTTTTAATTTAAATGAAACGATTTAGGCTTAATATATTTTCTTCTTCTTCATATTTAAGAGCCGCGCTCTTGTCGGTGGAGTCTACGCCATTCTGTTCTGTCTTCCGTTCTGTGTTTGATCTCCTAACTGAAATTCCGGGTCCGGAATGCTGTCCTTGATATGCTTCGCATATTTTTAAATCGAAATTATATTTATCCTTTTAATATAGTGCAGCTTCTGCTATATGAAATACACTGGGACCTTGCAACTGAAGGCTGCAAATCATAGTGCAGGCACAGCCGTGTCAAGGGTAGGCCAACCTGCTTCGCGCCATGGGAAAACACGCCGAGGTGATGTATTATGATGAGCGATCCCTGAAGGGAAATAATGTTGGTAATAACACAATAATGCATGTACGGGGTACGGTGAACAGCAAAATGTGCTACGCAGAATTTCTGTAAGATCTTGAGAAAAAAGCGGATATCTGAAATATCGCAAATATATATAGATAGATAAATGGCATAAGTACAAGCCGGGTAAAATTATATAATAAAAACATCGAAAATTTACAAAAAAATAACTACACCACATTTGCTGACCCGCACATTGCAAATGGGATTTAGTTTTTCGGATTCACATGTGTGTTTATTTGACGCTCTTACAAGGACTTCATACAAATCAATACACCCTTATTCTCACCATAAAAATAAATACCTAAAAATAAAATCGTAATAATCTAAAATCGTTTCCAAAAAAATAGAAAATTTGGTTTTTCCTCATTCATAACAGTATTTTCGTTCACAAATTGATTGAATTTATGTAACTTTCGTGTAGCAAAATGTTATTGGCGCGAAAGCCTTGCGTCAAGTCGACTTGTTACCTTGAAACTTGTTGAGAGTTAAATTTGTTTCGTATGAATCTGAGTTTCCTACTGAAGAAATGGCTTTTCGCGTAAGAAAGTTGACGTTCACAGAAAATATGAGGGATGTTTTTAGATAAATCGTATCAAGGTTTTTTTTATAGTTAACAAAACTGGTTGGGTACTTATGTACATATTTGTTTGCTGATTCTTTTGGCGGAGTTTGAAAATATTTTGTATTTGTACCTAACCCTTAACTGAACGCCATTTAATATATCCCCAATTCACCAATGAAAAATGTTTATATTTGTTGCTTTTTTACCAACTACAAGAGCATATAGTCCACTCACTGTTCTCCTTTCGGTCTTTTTCTTGATAGGAAGGTGTAGGTTATGCTGTGTACGCTCATAATCTATCCGCCGTAAGACATCCATAACAAAAAATAGGATTGTATTTTTTTCTATAATTATTAATTGCTTTTAGCAAAGTCTTAAGCCTAAGGTGACATAGTTATTACCGTTATTAAAGGACTTACTTGTGACCTTTTTGTACTTTTTCGGTAATTTAAAAAGTTTCCAAGAATCCTTACTGGCTTCACTACTAAAATGTAGCTTAATTTGACGATTATATTTTCTTTTGCCGCGACCTCTTTTAATTTTAAATTTAAGCCTCTATTGAAACATTTATATTTCGTTTTTCGAAGAGATAGATATAAACCTCACATTTTCTTACTTACCGTCTCAATAACAAACAAAACTAAAGAGGTCCTTCCTTATCCATCCATCCGGCTCGTAATGTGTACAGACGTCTTAAGGAAAATGTGTCCATAACATCCCTTTTGCCTAAGGAATTATGACATGTATTTATTATTTCTTTCCTTCCTACAGATGTTTAGTATCTTAATATTATCATGTTAACATTTGTTTTCATTTACTGTTTTTTATGTTAGTATGTTATTGTAACGATTACGATATATTCTACTTGTTTTATGAGGTAGTATCAATCCTAATTGTGATTTTTAGTCCTAAAAAAATAATTTACGTTTTAGGGTTCCTCAAGAAGTAAAAACGCATCCTTTATATGATCACTCGTGTGTTTGTCCGTCCGTATGTCACAGCCAATTTCCATCGAAACTGCTGGACCGATTGAATTGAAATTTGTACACGCATGTAAATCAGTGACCCGTTGACGGGCCTGTAATAATAAATAATAAACTTTAAACTAATTTGGGTGGTAAATATTACATAAAGTCTAAGGTATTTCGGTATTTTAAGTGTCCGCTAGATGACGTATAAATTTTAGTGAGATTTTGTTATACAAGCACATAGGTCATCACTACATAGTATAAAACAAAGTCGCTTTCTCTGTATATCTCTATGTATGCCTAAATCTTTAAAACTACGCAACGCATTTTGATGCGGTTTTTTTTAATAGATAGAGTGATTCAAAAGGAAGGTTCATATGTATAATACATGCATATTATACTTAAGGATAACCCACAATAACCATTTTCCCGTGCGGAGCCAGGGTGGGTCGCTAGTTACATTATAAAACAAAGCTTGCAAGTTTGGAAGGACATGGCATGTGTATCTATTTATAGGTAACCTTTGTTTCTCACTCGAGTCATTTATTAAGACGGTTGTAGCCTCGATGTTGACTGCAGTTGTCGTGTAAATGCCAAGCTGCGGGTAAGGGTGTGCGCCGGAGAGGTAGCTTATTTAGGGATTCCAGTTGGGGACGATGTTAGGAAGAGGGTTTAGTATGGGAAAAGGTCAAAGGCCTTAAACAAGTTAATAATTTTGACGGATAAGTTAATAAGGCATCAATCATCAACTGAAACCTTAATTAAAAAAACAATGTCCCTTTCATATTCTTAAGAACGAAAACGACAGGTGATTGTGACAACTTAAATTCAGAGCCGTCAAACATCGATTTTGCGCGTAGTTCGCACTAGTTTAGCAGGCATGCGAAAACATCCCACTTAAAATTAAGCTGAATTTGACAGCTGCGCTCTTATTCTAAATATCATTCATTCAAAATTAGATTCATTCATCTCTCATCTTATTCGATTCCCATATGAATGAAAAGAACAAGAACTTAAATTTAGAGTTTTTAGTGGCCACGCAGGTATTGAGTCCAGTGGTTGTATTTTGAACCCTAACACTACTAAATAAGCTTACAGACTAAAACACCAGTCCCTTTCAAATTGATTAAGGCAAGACGGGTTGTGGAAACTGAATTATAAACTTAACATGTTATGAAAGGATGTTTCCCTCTGGTCTTAAGGAGAGTTTTAGTGCTTGTACACTTGTACTTAACCTAGAATAACACGTACTGTTTATTGATAATAAAGCTTGTGGCTCTGGTTTTAGGTGCCCCATTTCTTTTCCCCTCTTTTCTGTAGCTGTAATAAAAACTAAAACCCTGCAAAAGACTGAACTACATAGAATGAATAAGAGCTATAAGAGTCTGTCTGTTTATTTGTCTATTACAGCTTAAATATTGAACTAACTTTAATTATTATAGGCTACTAGTATACTAGTATTATATTATCTGTGCTGTAGACTCTGCCTAGTTTGGAGTTAGTAGGCCGTGTTTGAGATGTCCCCACGTATTATTATATCACTAGCTTTCCGCGCCGCGGCGGCTCCGCCCGCGTTAACAGTTTTCCCCGTGGGAATGAGGCATTTTCCCGCGGTAAAAGGTAGCCTATGTTACTCAGGGTAAATGTAGCTTTCTAATGGTGAAAGAGTTTTTGAAATCGGTTCAGAAGTTTTTGAGTTTATTCATTACAAACACACACATACACATACACACACACACACACACACAAAAGACGTTAGCAGAGAATTCTACTTTTTATGTGTAGGTATGTAAATTATTGTAACTAAGAAGGGGACTCTGAACGAAGAACCAGAAAAAACAATTCTTTTAACAAGCTGATATACGAGTATGATAGTATGAAAAAAGGTATTCGTAAAATGGTTGCTAAGCTGCTGTTTTTTAGAGCAGGAATAAAATAAACCTTAGCTATCAAAGCCTTGGAACTTCTGTTTGCTAATTCAATGTTTTACCTCCTAGCTAATGGAAACATCAGCCGGGAAAAAGTAAACGGTGCGCGGTGAGGGCGGCAAAGATTAAATAACAGAAAACCTGTTGCGGAATCAGCAATTTTTTCATCTATAACTATAGCGAGATATAATAATAATAATAATAATAATAATAATAATAATAAAACATTTATTTCAGAATAAAATTCCATAAATCGGTTAGTGGTTAGTAACAAGTATACCTAAGACTATATTAGTGGTTTTAGTATTAAAAATAGGAAAAGTTAGGCAATGGTGCCGATGGCAAGGCCCATCCAGTGTTTCTGGAAGGGGCAGTCGTACCGCGCTGCTATCATTTTCAGGATGCTATTATCACTGCTTTTAAGACGCTGCATCATGGAAGTGGCTTTTTTGCGCATAACCGCATAAAAGTCGTCAGTTCGCGCTTCTGCAAACATGCCGGATGCGCTGCAGCGTCTAGGCAGCCCCAACAACATCCTGAATATGTTATTGTATTGGACGCGCAGGACGTTATAAGCTCGGCGCGTGTATCTCACCCACAGGCCACTCGAGTAAAATGACTGACTAAAGGCTTTGAACAACGTTATTTTTACTTCTTTAGTACATCGAGTAAACCTGCGAGCAAGCATATTGCCCCTCACTGCCAACGCCCTGCGTTCCCTTTCAATATCTGCATCATCCGAAAGATCACTATTGACTATGTGGCCCAGATATTTAAAACTTTCCACTCTGCTCAAAGCCGTCCCGTCAAGTAAAACCTGGGGCACATAGGCAGGCAGTTGCTTTCCTATCGCTTTAAAGATTATAAATTCACTTTTTTTGGCATTGTATTTCAAACCGTGAGTTCTTGCATAGCTTTCACACATAGCCAAGAGTTTTCTCAAGCCATTGATTGAGGGACTCAGCAGCACCATATCGTCAGCATAGCTAATATTATTGAGACAAGTGTCATCAACGTGACAGCCTATATGTGTGCTGCTAAGTCTCTCAATCAAATCGTTCATATACAAATTGAACAACAGAGGAGAGCTGAGTCCCCCCTGCCGCACCCCACAATCTAGTGTGTATTCCTCAGACAAAGCACCAGCCCATCTCACCCGATTCTTTTGGTTTTTATACCAAAATTTTAGCAACGAGGTGTATTCGACCGGCACACCCGCATCACTCAACTTGTCCCACAGCTTGTCATATACGACTAGATCGAATGCTTTTGACAAGTCAAGAAAACACGCGTATACCGGGGTTTTTCGCTCCGTGTAATACCTGACTGTATGCTTTAGCGATAAGATGGCACTCTCGGTAGATAGCCCCGCTCTAAACCCGAACTGCGCATCATTCAGGGAGACGTATCGATTGATATGACTATTTAACAGACAGTCAAGTACCTTTGCAGTTGTGGTAGCGAGTGAGATAGGCCGATAATTGCACTTGTCAGATAAATTCCCTGTTTTATTTTTTACAATAGGTACTACCATGGTCTTCATTAGCGCATCCGGTAAGTATCCGTGCCCCATACATAAATTAAAAAGCATTGCAAGTACTCGCGGCAAGTGAGGACCCGCATACTTGAAGTGCTCGATGCTGATACCATCCTGACCCGGAGACTTGCCTTTCCGCATATCTTTTATTACATGCACTACATCTTTCGCCGAGCAAAACATTTGACGCTCCTTTTTATGAGTGTCAGCATCGTTCACAACATCCGTATTCCTACCGCACAAAGGTGATTGAACAGCAAATTGAGTCCTAAACATATTCGCGATTGATATGTGGTCATGCAAACCATCGACACTCACGGGCAGGCTAGGCCTAACATTCAAATTGTTGGTATTTTTCCAAAAGGATTTGAAGTTCCTTCCCGAATGATCTGATGCAAGTCTGTCCATCTTTAGTTGTTCTTGCCTGTCCTGACACCACTTGAGCTTTCTCTTGAACATTTTCCTACTCTCCGACATCTCTATAAAAACTCTACCCTGGAGAGGTTTCCCTGCAAGTACCCACATTTGATACTTAAGCCTAGCCTCCCTGTGAAATGGAGCAACATACTTATTCCAACCCATAGTGTAACCTCCCTTTTTAAAACATTTTTGTTTCTGATACGTTTGTGTGGCTGCCAGAGTTAACACATCAATAATACTGTGATACATTTTATCCAAAATTAACATATGATCAGGATTATGACATATATTATCAGCACATTTATTGAGCTCTATGGGAAAATCAATATCTCTCAGTTTGGAATGACATATTTCATAATATTTATTAATTTGCTCCAATTTTCGATTACCCCAAAAAACTTGATAATTAAAATCATTGACAGAAGGTTGCAAATTTTTCTGAGGGAGTTTACAAAAATTACAATCTATCACAACAGGAGAATGATCAGACCAGTACACATCATTTATAACCTTAACTTGTCGTACAGTGTCACGTGCCGATTCGGTGACAACGCAGTGATCTAACCATCTTTTACATCCATGTGCCTCACTCACAAAAGTGTAGGTATTCGAATCTATTCCCAAGATATCCACATCGATAAGCGACCACTTTTGGTCATTACAAAAGTTAACAAGTTCAGTAAAGAATTGTTCTCCAGGATGAGCATTATAATCTCCTAACAGATAACAAGCCTCCACTTGTTCACTTTCTATGATAGAACTAACTATGCTAAGACACTCGGTAAATACAGGTAAATTTTCACTAATGTCGGTGGGCATGTAAATATTAAAAACTATTATAGCTTTATTATCCACGGTAAGTTTTACACCGCATATTCTTTCATTGTCACAGTTCAACACTTTCACTGATTGAAAAGCACATTTTCGCCACAGAATTGCCAAGCCGCCGTACGGCCTACCCCTTAGCAAACGGGTCGACGTATCTACAGCTGAGAAGCCAGTTGACCCAAAATTTTTGTTGATAGAATCAAGTATGGGCAGGTCATGTGGTAATAACCAGGTCTCTTGCAAGACAATAACATCACCCGTCTCACATAATTTTCTAACACTTTCAATAGATCTCTTAATAGCTTTACAGTTAAAACTAATCAGCCTACAGGTATCTGAATTAGTTCCGTTATCCATTATTAGATTTTTTTAAAGCCTCTACACCAGTACTAATCATTTCCGCTCTGTATCTATTATTTATGCCAAAGTTTATAAAGCGCCGAAACGATACACCACTGGGCCACATATTTTTATCCAAGAATGAACAAAGCTTTTGTTCAGGTATGTAAAACTTGTACGCATCATAATTCTTCTCATTTCTCATTTTAATCTTGATTAATGCCACAGATAAATTAGACTTATTTTTAATATACGACTCGATGTCCTCAGGTTTGGTATCCTTGCATATGTTCGAAATGAACATAGGCACCCTTTTATCAGCTGCTTTAAATTTTTCCTCAGGGTCAATTCTAGCATGCCCTTTTTGTCCAATAAACTTGTATTTCATAGGGCGCTTTTTTTTCACAACTTTCTGCCAATTGAAGTTATCTTTTTTACCTACCAAGTCTTGACCATGCAAATTACATATAGTTGTACTAAAAGTCGCCTTGGCCGTCTTTGCAACCACCAACGGACTCTTTGTGCATATCTCGTACTGCGTATTTGTGTTGTCTATACTACTCACACTTGCATACTCCGTTCTCTGTTGTACATTAACAGGTTTACCGCAGCCGTTATCGCCACTCGTAGGAGTAGGTGAGACCGAGCGCGTGCGCACGGTACGCACCACCTCTGCCTCAGTACACTGCCTCGCGCGCTGGAGACTGGACGTCGTCGCATGCTCAATTTTTTCATTGCACGCGTCGCGCTCATAAATCGGTTGTATGTTTGAATCAGTGCTAGAAATGCTTATATTTTTCCCGCTAGAACCCACTGTTGCTTGCTTCAGAGATGGTGTTAAAACCAGTGAAGGATTCTTGGTAGTTTCCTTCGCAGTTTCAGTGTCATGTTCATCAGGAATGTATTGTATACCCGTCGGCCCACTATCATACGAAAAATTATCCAATAAGCAGGCGCCTCTATTTATATTGACAGTGTCAAAGTTATTCACGATAGATGCTTGTTTAATATTATCAATTTCAAGCCGTATATCTAATAATTGCTCCGCCGTAACGTAAGATCGCTTTATGCTGTTCAAATCTGCTTTAAGCTGGTTAATATTTTTTAACAGGTGAGTCACATCGACATGGTCGAAAGTAACCGGTGGTAATTTTTGAATTTCTTTAGCCACGAAAATAGGTAATAACTCCGGATCGATCGATTTTAGAAGAGTTATTATATCCTCAAGTTCTCTTACTGTTTTTCCTTCGCCTCTTCTAGAAGTCATCTTAGCCGTTACCTTAGGTACGGAATGAAATAACAAATTTTTTGCAGATCCAATTTCCTCAACTGAGAAGGCACTTTTGCATATTTGAATCATACTTTCCTCACTCATAACATCAATTTTGTTTTGTATGAATGTCAAAACTTCATTTATAACTACATTACAGTTATTACACTTTACTACGTTTGAGGTCATTGTCCTCATCACATGACGAAATACACGTCTACTCACGTTCACTATAATGACGGTGTAATAAATAAAGTTAATGGCTTATATATATCTTACAGAACAACGGCTCGATCCATGCCGTTCAAGATTTTTGAAATATTGATTATTTTTCGAGTTATTATTTTTTAAAGGGTGGTGGCGCCACTTAGCACCTTTCCTTAAAGTGATATTATTATTGACAAACATTAAAAGCTCATATTATACGTCCCTGATCGGAGGCTACCCTCGTCATTATGCTCTTTGGCACCTGCCAGGACCTGAAAGTGGACAAAACAATAACAAATATTATGTAAAAATAAAATAAAATAAATATTATTGTAAGAGTAACCTTATACTAATAGGGTTCATGCATAGATTTAGAATATTTTTGTGGGTTAATCGGATGTTTGGCATACTGAAATCGATCATCGAAGATCTTAAATTCAAAACGTTCAATACTCAAAAATGTTGCGTTATTTTCGAAGCAGCTTAGTGATGATATTGTTGAAATCATCACAATCATCATTAAGAGCCTACTGCTAGACATAGGTATACTTCTTAGCCTGTTCTTCGGACGCATCCAGAATATAATTTTTCATCTAAGTCCAGTTAAGCTCCACATATTGACACTTCGACAGGATTATGGCAAACCATAAAGTTCTATTATATTTGTCATATCATACCTACTTACCTACTAATATTATAAAGAGGAAAGATTTGTATTTTTGTGTGTGTGTATGTTTGTAATGAATAAACTTAAAAACTACTTTGCTGATTTCAAAAATTCTTTCACCATTAAAAAGATACATTCACCCTGAGTAACATAAGCTACCTTTGACCGCGGGAAAATGCCTCTTCCCCACGGGAAAAACTGTTAACGCGGGCGGAGCGGCGGCGGAAAACTAGTATGTAAATAAAAAAAAGCTTGTCGCGTCTGTGAAACTATGCTACCCCCGTTATTCTGTGGTTCAAGCCCCTCTTAACAAGCTGGACGCGACTCGGCACGTGTAAACAGTTACCGCGGCAACCACACCTGCATTCAGAATACCTCTTTTCACTTTTCCACACCTGAAGTTTTCGCAACTGCATTTTTAAGGTACTTATTATATGTCCACGTTTTTGTTACGGAAAAGTTTTGTGAGGTCAGGTAAAGCTGTATGTATACCTTTATTAAATAAGCATATTAAAAATGAGTTTGACTACGCTAGCCGGTAAACTCTAGTGTTCATAATATGTAATTAAATGAGTTAAGTTTCTGATACCTTTCTTCACAGTCAAATTCAGATTTTTGTAAAATGACAGTTCTTGTAATCATTCAAACAATAGATCATGTAATTTTTTTTATAACCAAGCTAGTACATAAGGACTTAATCAGCTATAAATTTACATTTCCCTTATATTTAAGAAATTATTTTAGGAACGAATACACTTTACTATCGTGATCCAATAACTTCATAATCATAAACATTGACTGAAGTACTTTCACCGACCATTGTGATGGAGACGTTATCGAAAGCCTCGTAAACACAACGCCCGAACACTCTATCTGGAGAGTTTTCCCTCCACTCCAGCAGACCTGATTCCCTTGTTTCTATTCTTCTTAGGAGTTTTCCTTTGTTCCCGATTTTTTCCAGAATTCGTACCCCGTTTTTATGAGTGAGGAAGTTATTTTTGGCATAAACTTTGTCTTTGTTGCACGACGACGCTGAATCACCAATTAAAAGTTGAGCTGTTTTGAAATGTCTTTGACCCATTTTATTCCCGTCTATTGGACAAAGATATATAATTTGATTGGACTTTTTTGTCACCACATAATTTATTAGTATGAATGTTACTTGATTCCTTAATGTGCTTTGTTGTTGTGTGGTGTGAGTTGATTTGAATCGAACCCAAATTATATAGACCACGTATGTATGAATCAAATACACTTGAAGTCAATCCTATCTATATAATAAAACTGTAGAGATTGAAAATCTGTATACAGAAAAAACATGCTTTAAGCCGAGTCAGGGGGATGTAAGAAGTGATATGGAACACATCCAGATTTTTTTAACTTTTTTTTGTTTCTCTGTTTGTCGGTTTGTCTGTTTGTACGGGCTAATCTCCGAAACTACTACACCGTTTTAAATGTTTTTTTATGGTGGTACCTTATATTTCCGGTCAACATCTTAGATACTTTTTACCATGGGAAAATATCTAATTTCTACGGGAAACTGTGCACGGAAAAGTCGAAAAACAACGCGGGCGTAGCCGCGGGCGGACCGCTAGTTCTTAATACACAAACATTTTGGGTTACAAACAACACAAAACCTTTACATAATTACCGAACCAACGTCATTGAAGCATAAAATCGATATTATATAGGCAGCTTAAAAATAGATATCATTTCCTATTCTGAACGACTACGTGAAAAGCCATTATAATTCATTTATATAAACAGAGAAATACCGATTTGTAGCTATTCAAGCAAGCCTCATTCCCACAGGAAAATCTTTAGCGCTGGCGAAGCCGTGGAAGAAAGCTAGTTAAAAGTAAAAATGGAATTACAAAATAAAATAGCACTCAAAGTCTTCAAGTACCTACACCTTTCTTCTCCGTATACAGGTCAGTCTCATTGATAAGGTTTCCAATACCACCCAATACGTAATGACGGTATCACAGTATAACTATAAACTCTCCCCGGGATACTATCCGGCACAGTTTTTATATCACAATATTTCAGGAGGGCCTTTTATTTATGTTGTTATTTTAGCTACCGCGTTGAGGGACTTTAGGATAACAATTTTTGTATTAACTTTGAGGTGCGGAATACTGCGGAACTATAAAAAACTAACCATTATAATTTAAATGTTCGACATTTTATTTTAGACATTTAAAATTTTTTTGGCATTTTGAACTTGCTGTAAGCCATTTAATTTTTTTAATAACACTGTCTGCCTGTTGGCGGCGGTACCTTTTTAATATTCTGTGATTATGTTTTATTATTGTTGTCATAAAACAATAACGTCTTTCGCCATTTCTGTTTTCCAATATTTGTCAGTATAGTATACCTCTTATTTAATTTTTTTAATAACACTGTCTGCCTGTTGGCGGCGGTACCTTTTTAATATTCTGTGATTATGTTTTATTATTGTTGTCATAAAACAATAACGTCTTCCGCCATTTCTGTTTTCCAATATTTGTCAGTATAGTATACCTCTTTTGAATAAAGTTCAATGGACACTTCAATGCACAGTCGGGCTTTCAGTTTAACAAAGGAAATTGTATAACAAATATTAGTTCATTATAAAATAAAAGACCTTACTAATATTTCTGAAAACCCTATCGCGTATGGAAATGTTCATTAAGAGATGGATACATTAAGTAACTTGTTTCTTTATAGAATAGATGAAAAAAAAAATCGGTCCAACGGTTTCGGAGATTCGCCCGTACAAACTACAAACAGAGAACAGAGAAACAACAAATTTGAAAAGAATTTGGGTATATTCTATACCTATTACTTCTTACATCCCCCTGACTTGGTTTTTGCCATTTTTTTCTATGTATAGATTTTTAGACCTCTAAATTTTTATTAGATAGATGAATTTCTTATCAAAAAACAAATCTCCAACCAGCCAAGCTAGCGATTTTCCGCCGTGAAAGGTTTGAAAGAGATCGCATTATGCGATAAGCACGGATTTGCGCGCTTTTAGCGACGTTCATAGTGACGACGTGTCGTTCAAAGGAACTGCGTCGTTTGCGATGGAATATTTTATGTTATTATGCTTCAGTTGTTTATCTTCAGCTGTAAGCTGTTTGTCTAGATAAAGCATTAGAAGACGAGCACCTATCAGAAAGCTGTTTAACTTAGTTTGACGTCGTTCAGTTATTTAAATTTTATTTATTTATTTTAAGCTTACTATTGTTCATGAACTTTGACAAAATAAAATAAGTTCACGTTTAAAACACTTTACACTTTGTTTTAAATAATTACACATAAAACCGGCTCTTTTTTTAATTGGCCTATGCTTGAGTCGAAAAAGTACGACTAATCAAGCTTAATTCTTTACATTGATGGAGTGCGTGAACAGAGCTTTATTGATTTATCCCACTGCTGGGCAAAGATCTCTCTCCTCTTCCTGCTATTTTGCTGAAGGCTAAACTAAACGACAGAATTCAGTACGCATTTGACAGTTCATTGAAATCAGTTCTATTCAAATACAATATTTTTGTTCTTACGTTTGGCTGTGTGTAATATCAGTCATTACTCTGCGAAGGAAAACCAATGAACATGTTTATAAATAAACACAGACCGCAATCAGGCGCAGCATTACTAAGTGAAGTAGTATGTTTATTTGTCTAGTTTATATTACTATTTGTTCAATGGAGTAGTATTTATGGTTACCTATTGTATTTCCGATATTTTTTGTTCCGAATATTGTTATTCCGCTAACTTTTTGACATTTATCAGTTGGAAATTTTATTTATTGTCCGAAATAATATTTTCAATTTTATTATGTTTCCGCGTTTTAATTGACCTTTTTACTTGTTCACCGATGTTTCAAATTTCCGCTAAACTATTTACCAGTATACCGAAAATCCATGTCAACATTAACCATTTTTTTTACATGTGCGATAGCTCAATTAAACCATTATATTGCAAGGTCAAATTTAATTTCTCCATATTACGTTCTGTACTCCATCAAGCATGCATGCAAGCAAGCAAGCAAGCAAGCATGCATGCAACCAAGCAAGCATGCAAGCAAGCAAGCAAGCAAGCAAACATGCAACCAAGCACAAGCAGGCATGCATACATGTCAAACCTAACAGAAGGGTATGGCGGGCGAGGTGGGCTCGCTTTGCTCGCCCACCACGCCCGCCATACCCTTCTAACCTAACCGACAGATGTCGGGGTGCCCCGAACTCCAAAAACATTATGTGTCGTAAATTAAAAAAAAAAATGTTACTTCGGCATAATAAAAATAACAAAAACGAAAATTCTAGTGTTTAAAAAAAGACCAAGTGAGATTACTGTATTTAGTAAAAAAGATTAATCGTAAAACGGAATAACGTTGTGCGGAAAAAGAATAATTCTGTAAAGTGTTATTGTGGTGATTTAAAATTATGTCAAGTCATGCAATGGAAATTGAAAAATGTATGAATCGTTTACGGAATATTGAAATTCGGTTATCAGTTTTTCGAAAATGTGATAGGTTACCAGTATTTATCCTTAAAAGCCAGTATTCGTCTTAGACCTGAAATACTAATTTAATCTAAATAACTAAGTATTTAAGATTTAGCTTATTGCAGGACGATATTTTTCTAGTAAAACTAAAACAAACCTACAAAAATATCACCATGACTTAAATCTCATCATCATTGTCATCCAGCCTGCAGAGGTCCACTGTTGGACTGCTGCCTCCTCAAAAGATCTTCACAACGGTGATCGGTCCTGCCCTGCCCGCATCTAGCGGCTTCTCTTGACGCGTGAATAAAATGTACTTATCATATTAAAATCTCATGTTTTGTGTTTATACAATTACTTAAATAGTTGTAGAAATGGATATAGTTCGTACAACATGAAAAAGTTTGTACAATATAGAGGAACAGGGTTTCTAGGTTAAACTCGGATTGTTGTTTTCACTTTTCAGTACTCCGACAACAAGAACGGGACTAATAATAAACTTTATTATTAAATTGTGAAAATTCACTTTATCACATTTTAATGAGATGGAAGTTACAAAAAATAAAATACAAAGATTGTGTTGTATTTCGGCTTCATTGGCTACAACATCGTAGCGTCGTCGTCGTCGTAGCAAGTGTAGCTACGGGCTACGAGCTAGCTACGGCTTACGATTACCATTTAAATAAGAATATCGCATGAGATATATATTTTTTCCTTTTGTTATTTTTACTTATATTTCTTTAAAGTACATACATTTGTATACTTTATTGTTGCTTCGAGAGAATATTAACTAAATAAATTGTAGACAAAACTAAGAAATAATTATGAATAGAAAATTAGTTTTTCCGTAACATATTTGTTTCCTTAACATTCTAAATTGCTTCAAAGCAAAGATACTTACAACGAGTAAAAATAAATCACAACAGAAGTATGAAGTCTTTCGGCTGATGGTGATAAAGTGACTTAAAGCTTTTGTAATGAGTCTATATTCAAGTGTATAATTTTCTCGTCAATAGTGTCCTGCCGATGTAGGTTCTCTTTTTCGGTAAAGGCTCGGTTATTTATTCATCCGGTCGATAACTATAGATGGCGTGCGGCACGCAACGTTAAGCCGCGTCCACAAACACTGGAACTTGATATTGTGTTGTGGACATAGAATGTCATAAGTAGGTGCAGGTCACTTCACTGGACTAACACTAAATGTGTCGTTTTGTTTGTCTAGTTGGTACAAAAAGCGTTCTTTTTCTTGAAATTGTTTGATAGAGAAATTAAGCGGTTTACTATGCCTATTGTTTTAATTTTTTAAGACCCAAGTGAGATGAAACTGGCAGTTAAAGATAATTCTATTCCATCGATCGAAGACTCTAGCCTCAGTTTGCTTTGCCAGCAGAATTTGCTTAAAATAATTATCTTTCCGACTAATAACGTTTGTCAAAAATAGGTTACTATTTTATTATATTAAATCAAAACGAAAATTAAAAATAACATCAAACAAACCCCTATGGTGCCTCCTTTAAGAAGCAGGCAAACATAAACAATAAATTTCGTCGTCCCTTCTTTGGTACTTTGGAAATTACATTAGTTACGTACAGTAATGATTCAGTGGCGTTTAGTAGGTACGTGTACCGAGTATTATGTTTAACTCAGTAAGTCCAGTTCCTGGATCCGGGCGAGGCTACTGGGATTCAATTTTAATAGAAACGTGTCCCGGAACGATTTGTCGCGTTGTTCTGTTCTAAATACGTAAAGCTACTAGTTTACTTACCTACACTTACATTGACCGGGATTGTTTAGATCGAAGTTTAAATAACTTTAGTCTAGAATTTCATTCCCGATTTCTGTAAAGTGTATTAAAAAAAACACACACACGCTTCATACGTAAAAATAAAAACAAGATAAATACCAGTTCTATTATGGAATAATATATTTAAAACTATAAATACAAGGGGTGTTAACTTATGATTAGCAAATTAATCAGAATGTGACTCCACTTTTGCTTGTTTTTGTACGACCTCTATATAAAAATGTTCAATAAGTATGTATTTAAAATGATAAGTTAAATAAAGATTAACGGTTTTAAACTAATAGAGTTATTACTTTGTCGTGCCAGTATTTTATTTTCTTACTAGCTTCCCGCCGCGGCTCCGCCCGCGTTACTAGTTTTTACATTGGGATTGAGGAATTTTCCCGTGGTAAAAGTTAGCCTATGTTCTTCCGCGAGGCCTATTCTATCTTTGTGCGAACTCCGCCCACTTTAGTTTTGGAGCCTTTTCAATTATTAGGAATTAAATATTTTACGTAGGTACTTTTTTTACACCTTGGTTTACATTATTGAATTTTTAGTAAAGATCCCTATTTAAAATAAAATAAAATATAGCCTATGTTACTTAGGGATCATGTAGCTTTTCAATAGTGAAATAATTTTTGAAATCGGTTCAGAAGTTTCGGAGCCTATTCGATGCAAACAAACAAACAAACAATCAAACCTTTCCTCTTTATAATATTAGTATAGATTGACAAAATTGTTGTAAAATGTAGCCAAATGATTATGTAAAAATTCATAAAGAAGAGCTTAATAGTCACATGATCCATAAAATTACAGTTTACAGGAATGAAAATTAAACGACGTCAATTAGTTAATTGAAAAGATAGTTGCGGCTAAATAACCGTCCAAGGTTGAATAAAGTAGAAAGTCTAATCATACAACATAATAATTAAATAACACAAAAACTCTCGGGTGATAATTCAGCTCATGAAACTGAACAACTTTTGATCTGCAAGTTTTCTGAAATTGCAATATTTTTTCCACGTTTCATACAAATTGATGAATAAGAATAAGAAGAATAAGAAAAAATTATTAAAAGCTACAATCCAATGAGCTGGACAAGTCAATGCTTGCAAAACAAAAGTTGTTCAGTTTCATGAATTGAGCTACTACGAGTACCCGAGAGGTTTTGCATTTTTTGATTAATACGTTGTATATTTTGGTACTATAAAGTGGAGGAATGCTGCCAGCCTTGTGGAAACTTTGCTATAACTAAAGGATATTATTATATTTTATAGTGGTGGTGTTTTTAAATTTGCATGTTGATTGAAACATTTGTAATATTTGAAAAAATATAACACAAACACTGGCAGTAAAAAAAACTAACGTAACTTTATTTGCAATGTTGATAACGACGACATAATATTGGACATAAGACATAATCTACCTACAAAAAATCCAAACATTTCTAGCCAAAATACAAAGAAAAGTATCTATCTATAAGGAAGCTGTTAATATCTTAAACTAACCACAATTGGTTCCATTCGTCTGCTTGTGCCAATTAAGAACAATCTCTTGTTAATTGAGTAACGGAGCCCTCGGCCGTCGCCCCGGAGTAACCCGTCCCTTCCTATGACAACTCGTAAAGTAAAGCCCGGTCACCTAATATTAGGTTAAAGGCTGATAGCAGATTAATAGGTTAACCATACATGCTATTTCTTGTAATACTATCGTGTTTGACACGGATATCCCCCGACGGAGAGGAAGGGTGTTATAAGTTTGACATGTGTGCCTGTCTGTGGCATCGTGGCTCGTAAACGGATGCGGTGATTTTGATCTAGTTTTTTTTTCGTTTGCAAGGTGTCACAATCGAGAGTGTTCTTAGTTATAATCCAAGAAAATATCTTCAGCCAATTGAAGGTTATCAGCTCTTATATAGTTGTTGAAACTTTATTTTAATTTTGATATTTCAACCTTTTCCTTAAAAAAGGTGGTCAGTTTCGTGAGTACCACTATGTTGTGGATAAACAATCAGTAAAATTTCACGGTGTAGAATAGAATAGACTAGAATCAAATAGAAGGTGCACTCCTGTATACATTTAAAAATGTATTTGAAGGTGTATGACATCGATCGAATCGTTGCGTCTATCCAATCACCTGTTCTAAATAAAAGATATATTATTTTCGCAAATCATAACCTTCTCCTATCTCAGGTACTACATTCAGGTTAGAGCCGTGTTCATTACAACTCGCGGTGGTAATTGGGATCGGGCCGCGCCGACACGGATCGCGTCATTACGCGCCGTAACGATGCCCTAGGGCCGCATACCCTCCCTACTGCTGCCAAATTTTATAACCTTCTATTTCCTACTGGCTTTAAGGGATCTGTGTCCAAAGGGTGTCAACGGCAGTCTACTCCTCAGAATTTCCTAGCTCTTTGATCTACTTCGTTCATCAGTCAGATTTTTTTATAAATCTACGATTGTGTCATGAAATGGCGTGTCAAACTGCACCGTGTTTGTGGGGGAGCGGAAGACTCTTTGTCACGGACACGGTGCTGTAACTCATCATCATCATCATCATTTCAGCCAGTTGACGTCCACTGCTGGACAAAGGCCTCCCCCAAAGATCTCCACAACGATCGGTCCCGCACTGCCCGCATCCAGCGGCTTCCCGCGACCCTTACCAGATCGTCGGTCCACCTTGTGGGGGGCCTGCCCACGCTACGTCTTCCGGCGCGTGGCCGCCGTGGTGCTGTAACTACTTATCGATAACTAGCTTTCCACCCCGCGGCTCCGCCCGTTTTTCCCGCGGTAAAATGTAGCCTATGTGGTAATCTAGCTAGAGTCAGCTAACTCCTATCATCATGCTCCTATCATCATAACTCCTATCATCATCCTATCATCCTATCATACTTGCTCGCACCCAACTTAACTCGCTCTTGGCCGTGTCACCTCACGTTGACCTATTTTCGGACTCGATAGCTAGTCTGAACATTACATGTTTGAGATATGCTGAAACATTATAAAATTTCCTCTTTTATTATTGTATATCTGTTTAATAATATAATTAAGTTTACAGTGCCTTAGTAATGTAAGTTGCTGTCATACTGTAAATTTCGTTTAAAATAAATAAATAAAAAATAAATAAATCATCATCATCATTTCAGCCAGTAGACGTCCACTGCTGGACAAAGATCTCCACAACGATCGATCCCGCGCTGCCCGCATCCAGCGGCTTCCCGCGACCCTCACCAGATCGTCGGTCCACCTTGTAAGGGGCCTGCCCACGCTACGTCTTCCGGGCGTGGCCATAGTCCATATCAAATTTTATTAAAATCGCTCCAACATGAAGAAGACATGAAGAAGTAACAAAAATCTTTCGCTTTTATAATATTAGTGTGATAAAGCTTTCCGCCGGCAGCTCCGCATGCATTTATATATTTTCTCTGGAAGTTAAGAATTTTCCCTAAGTAAGAATTGAGTATCTTACGTGATAATCAAGATTGATTACAAACTGTCTCCATTACATGTATCGTTTTCAGTTTTTCCTGTAGTTTAGGCGTGAAATTGAAGAAAATACTTTCACGTTTATGACAGTAATGTGATTGTATTAATGTTACTGGTACGGCAACAAAAAAATAGGATAATTCTTAAAAATATTTGTAAACCGTCCTTACATAAATCGAACCTGAAATCAACGAAAGGCAAACATTCTACCGTTTGTAACGGAGTCTGTGTACTAGGAAAAGAAGTAAGGGTCAACGACCTTTCTGATGCCACCTATTGTGTGCCTTATAATGCAGTCGGTAGCATTGTCATTCTAATTGGATAACTACATGATAATTTAACTACAATATCATGTTATCATGTACTTTATTGTACACTCATTTCGATAGTTTAGTCCGGAGCGAACCCTATGCTTGTGTCGAAAAAGTACGACCAATCAAGCTTCACCGGACTTGCAGGGGAGGGGAAGGCTCTACCCCAGAGTAGTAATTTACCAACGCGTCCAGGGGCGGCTCGAGGAAACCTAGGCCTACGAGTAGCGCGTTGATACCGAAAAACATCGTGAAGGAGACGACGCCTAAGGGACTCCGTCTCTGATTATTAGTTTTGATTTTGACCGCGCCTCCGCCGGCGGCAGGTACTTACCGTATTGTTAACTGGAGGGTAATTGTTACCTGTAGGGTACCAGAAGGGCATTCTGTTAGGTGTAATCTAAATGCTTTGGCTGCTTTCACTGCGTCAGTGTTTTCGTCGTCAGGTTCGGAAAGGATGACATGTGTTTGAGACGGCGGCGAAACCGCGTGGTAGGGTGCGGGAAATAGCCCGTACACTTCACAACATAGGGGTTGGGATAGGAAGAGTCTTCATCAAAGTAGCGTTTGGATGCTTCTTTTATGAACCCTCTAACGGTAGGGAGGTGGCCCGGCGGAGGAACCGGTTATGAATAACTTAAAGTTTGAGATGCATGGGCGCGGAGTGCGCAAAAACCACGCTGGCATAGGTCATGATAGGACGGATGCATGCTAAGTTAAGTCCAAGCTTATTTCTAAGCGACATTTTACTGCGATACGCGCTCTCATGGTCATAATGTCCAGCCGCATATTATGCTGCCTACTGTACAATCAGACTCATTAAAAACATTCAGCCACCCACCCTCAATATAATTTACTTTATAATATGTAACACAACAAACATTAATATTTGGCGTCCAGACAGGGACCTCATTAAAATTTTAATTAAAACCCCTGTAGTCGGAAAATGTTATACGGCCTCTGTTTACCGAGGTAAAATTAATTAAGTCCGAGAAATATTTGCTTCACTCTACATTTCACCTTTTATGAATAAAAAAAAATGACTTTTATGGAATGGCCTAATTGAAATATAAAATTTTATTGAATTCTATTCTTTACGTACAGTCAGCTGCAGAGATTGCTACCCAGCTGTGACACAATATATTTTTTTCACTGTTTTTAACGATGTACATGATTTTTCGACACCCGTACATGTTTTAGGTCTGACGTTCACTTTGTAATTAATTCATTGCGAAGAAGTTAGGTAGTCGCGCAGTTGCACAGTATTACGTAGATATTTGCCGGGTTGGATACCTAGTTCTGAATCAGACTGTACGTACGTATAAGAATCACTACATTGTATAAAACAAAGTCGCTTTCTCTGTCCCTATGTCCCTATATCCCTTTGTATGCTTAAATATTTAAAACTACGCAACGGATTTTGATGCGGATTTTTTTAATAGATAGAGTGATTCAAGAGGAAGGTTTATATGTATAATACATGCATAATTCACTTAAGGATAACCCACAATAACCATTTTTCCGTGCGGAGCCGGGGCGGGTCGCTAGTTTTAAATAAATTACGTCGGTCGGCAGGGCCTTAGGGAAGTTGCTAAGGTGCCTAAGCCGAATTTGGGGTAACCCTAGCAACATAAACTGAAAACAAAGAAAGTCCGGATTGAAGTAATAAATACAACCTTGTCCTCAAGGGTTACTGCCTACTAGAGTTGCTCCAATAGCCATAGGGTTTCGCTATCTATAGTTGGCATCGAAAATTAGTCGATATATCGATAGTTATCGGAACTATCTACACTCTTCATTATGAGTCATGAAAAATTATCGATTGTATTGAACCGTGTCGTTCATACAATACTGTATTTTATTAATCATTTCTACAAAATTTCAAATTGATTTACTGCTAAATTGCCGTTTGATTCATGTGTGATACTCTCGATCTATAGTTATTTTCAACTTTTGGTAGCTTTGCACAGTTTTGTTGAAAGTGTGCCAAGCGTCGGTGACCAAGTGGCTAGGGCTGTTTACTTCCATCCGGGAGTTAGGTTTTCGATTTACGAATTCATATGTACGTTATTAATTCGACTACCTTACGGTGAAGGAAAACATTCAAAATTCTTTTTTTTTTTCATTATTGGCTCCCTCAGAACACTTAATGACGTCATATAAGAAGGTAAAAAGCTTTGCTCAAACCATGACCGGCTCTCGTCTCAAACTAATGTAAAAGTCTAAAAAATAATAAAAAAGATCAAACAATCTAAAAGAGGCGATGCGATATCAGTTTGAACATAACATATCGAGAAAACCTAAACATACATACCTGCGATGTAATTTAAAGGTCTCTATAGTGAGGTTAACCAACCCGCACTGGACCAGCGTGGTCGACTAAAGCCTATTTATTCACCCTCATTTCAGGGTAGACTGGAGCCCCTCGGTTGGGACATAAATCAATAAATTAATATGTGGGACATCTCACACACGGCTATCTGACCCCAAACTAGGCAGAGCCTGTACTATGGGTGTCAGACAGCTGATATACATACATAATAAATGAGCTGTTAAGTGTAACAAATTAAGACCACAAAAACAACGATACTATCGATCAACTATCGATAGCCCATCACTACCGCAACAACACTATGCAACTTCCCCTACAGGCTGAACTCCCGAAGTGAGGCAGGGTCACAATAATGACCAGTGTCAAACTTGACATTGGGCCAACATTGGCCCGACCCAAGGTCTTTGCAGCACGCAATATATGGAAACACCCTTATTATCTGAGAGCTTTTATTGATGTAAATTATAGGTGAAATTTCAGGTAATAATGTAAATAGTTTTTATGCAACATGCACGTAATAGACGTTCTTTTATTATTGTTTCAGTTTTATTGAACGCAGTAAGAATAGATAATCGACCGAGACTAGGATACAAACACGAGTGGTTGATTTTCAATTCAATAACCTAGCTGGCTATTATGCCTTTACTACACCATGAACCTAACCAATTTACGGAGCTTTTTCTTCTTTTTTAGTGTGATTCAGACATACAATAAATAAAATATGTGAAGTTATACAATAAAATACGTAGGCTTGTGTCAGTCACGTGGTCCGAAGTGAAGACATTGTTTTCTTAGACATGGACGTAATACAAGACAATCTTAAAGATAGAAATTATGTCAACTAGCTGAGGTGCGGGGGTTGTCTCAAGGTTGTGATTGCTCCAAATGTTATGTAGCTTTTTATTGGTGACTTTCTATTGGTCGAAACGCGCGGAAAACAAAAATATATCAGTACGAAATGATATGTGTTAATAGGACCAGTAGTAGGCCTACTATGTAAGTAGCGACAGGCTCGAGAAGCTGTCAAACGCAACATATTGACAGAACTACTATGGCTCTACTGTCACTATGTCGCGTTTGACAGCTTCTCGAGCCTGTCGCTACTTACATAGTAAGCCTCCTCCTTAGTCGTTCACTCTTGACAGAGTGGTCGTGGTTGACGATGCTGCATTTTCGTTGGCGAGTGAAGCTCCCGCGATGCGTCTCCACTTCTCACGGTTTACGGCGTCTCTCGAACTCTGGACTATGGAGGTTTGTGTTTTGGCTCTAATGAGGTCGGTCCAACGCGTAGGTGAGCGCCCGCGCGACCGCTTCCCCTCCACCTGTCCCTGGACAACGAGTCGCTCCATGGAGAGTTCGTTGCGAACAACGTGACCGAAATATTTGAGGATTCGTGTTTGCACAGTCGATGATAATCTTTGTTTTATTTTTAGCTCCTCCAGAATCGAGACGTTAGTCCTAAGTGCTGTCCAAGGGATCCGAAGCATAGTAAGCCTACTGGTCGCCTTATATAAGCGCCCTAGTGTAAAGGCACGAGGCGGGTAATGAAGGGTAATTCACCCCCCAACCCCGACCCCTGACATTGCTCGTCGGCCCGGCCCAAGGCTGCGCACGCGATCAACATGGCCGCTATCTCCTTCCGGCGGAACTCGCTTAGGCTGCCTACATAATGCTGATGATAACAGCGCTTGCAGTGAAAACGTTGTGCTGCCAGCGATTCTATTATATTTAGCCCCGAGTTCACCAACAAAACAAAACGTTTATTATTTTTCTGAGTCACAATAAAAATGTCAGTTATATATAAACATTGAAAATAAACAAAAAACTAAAGGAATATAATTATAAATAACGTTTGGTTTATACATAAAGGACGAAAATGTCGAAAATTTATTTTATAAAATCTTATCTCGAGTGATACTTTCGGTTTTTTTTTAAGTCAATAAGGTACATACTCATTCATGGTGTATGTGGACAAGGTCTTACCATCCCTTATACATACATACAAGCCTCATACTCGTATTAAAAGTATATTAACGTGAGTAAATTACTTCGATGACTGTCCCTTTCGCACAGTTAACGATATTGAACTGCACTTAAGGAAATTGCGTTTCTTACTCTGCATTTTTAAAAATATTTTTGATAGTTAATTCCGATCGTTCAACTCTGCTCACTTTTTTAGGGATGAAAGAGTGATTTTATGTAAAACCTAACTAGAAAAATAAAAAACCTGCTGGGGGAATGCCGCATATCTTTTTAGTCTTTGTTGTAATAATCGTTTTATTGGCGTGATTTTTTATTTTCCCGACTTTTTACCAATTGGTTCAAGTTAACTAAAATAGTTATTTTTTCTGTATTTTTGGGTTATTTTGTAACTTTAATTTATAACTGTAGTAACCGTCTATCTAATACGCTTTTCAAATAGATGTCATTATAGACATTTTTTTTATCTATGTATCTGCGAGCACCTGTTGGCACTGTTGTTAATATTTTTACTAAACTTAATTATTGTATTCAGCTGTAGGTTATTGAAATAAAAATAAATAAATAAATAATTTGAGCATAGGAATATTCCAAGGTATAACCTTACCTTACCTTATTCCTTAAAAATAACAATTATCAAATCGAGTGAAATAACAGGGTGGGATCGTAGCGAAAACATAAATTTCATAAAAATGTGAGTGTTTATTTTTCTTGATTTCAAATGACACCGTTGCGTGCCAATAACAAATGACAGTTGTGGCAACGAAACACATTAGTACGACATTAGGTGACATTAGTCATCTTTGTAGCCTACTTTATTTAAAGGGTCGGCAGTGACTAAGAACGCTATACGTGCAATGAGTTGCGTTTTACTTTACAGAGAGTTCATATTGTAATATCGATATATAAGTATAAATGTGACGACCGGCGGTGTACGGAAAAACTTTGTAATAGTTTATGTGACACCGCTTTCAACTTGTAAAATGTTACTTTTTTAATAAACAAAAAAAAAGAAAGAAAAAGTCTTCAGAATTCAACAGGGGGCCAAATTTTAGCGAACAGGTATTAGTCTATCAAGCTAGCCCAATACTAATCAGACATTAAAAATGTACAGTAGCCAGCTTATGCGGCTGGACATGTTGACCTAGAGAGCGCCCGTATTCCGTAGCTGTACGGGTGAATTTCGTAGTGTGAATATCCAAACGCATATGCTGGCTCCTGAACCTACTACCAATAAATGTAATTTTACAGAGTCTTGGCAAGTGCGTGTGCAGGTTCTATCACATGTTTTCCTTTAGCTTAAAAGGGAATAAACGTCATAATAAGGATTTGAAAATAAAATACTTACGTTTGCACCCTGTTATTTAGAGCAATAATTTAATTCTTCGAAAAGTGATTTATGTAATTTTATTTTGAATTTTGAATTTTTAATATTGACACTACTGGCACAAAAACTAGGGCCATAAAAAAAACTTAATACTTATACTTAATACTTGTTGTGCTTGTGACGCTCTAATCATACTAATATTATAAAGAGGAAAGATTTGTACTTTTGAATGTATGTGTGTGTATGTTTGTTTGTAATGAATAAACTCGAAAACTACTGTGCCAATTTCAAACATTCTTTCACCATTTGAAAGCTACATTCACCCTGACGACATTGGCTACCTTTACCGCCGGAAAATGTCTCATTCCCACGGAAAAAACTGTTGACGCGGTCGGAGCCGCGGTGGAAAGCTAGTGTAATATAAGAAGGCAGAGAATTTACGAAGTGTTTAATACCGTTTTAGGCACAAAGAATCCGTTTGCGCGGTTGAATTTTTTGAATTGGTACCTACGAGTATTATATTTAATGGTTGAAAGCTGTAGGCAGTGTGAATGCCCCACTGAATTTACATTTCAATAAACCTCTAAATCTTTTGAAATTTATTTTGGGCAGGCGCTCGAGTAAAGCTCTTTTCAAAGTTTGTTAGCATCGTTTTCTTATTAATATTTTAATTTGTTTAAATTGATTTTTGTAAATGAATTTTAACAAATTTTTAGTGATTATTACACGTATTTTAATTTCGTACATTACTGATATAATTAATACGTCAAATTTATTTTTTTATGATGAAGTTCCTTATTTATTTCTTTAAACCTATCTAAATATGGTTATAATATTATCGTGTAATATAGTTAGTATGGTAAATGAACTAAATTTTGATTAGTAATCAAAGTTATTATTAATTATAAATAACTTATACATTGATTTATACTTCCTGGAATAGTTTTTCCACTTTCTCTTACTCTTTTTGGGCAAAAATGTTGTGACTCGAGAAAAAATAACTTTACAAACAGTAAGGTAATTTCATCAGGTGGGATGGCGAAGTCAGTAGTAATATCATATTGCACGGTGCTTAAAAGATGTTCTAACACCACATAATATTAGTATACCAAACTATCTCTTGCTTATTGGTTGTCAAACTACTTCCTGCCTTTTTTTGCACTACTTAAGTACTCGAGTGGAGTCGTGCAAATGAATTTAATATAAGTTGTATTAATTCAATGCAAAGCTGGTAACAATATCTCTAGAGTTTAAACGGTTACAGACCCTTGTTTGACCCATGTCATTTTGATTGTTGACACAATGTTAGTGAACTTATGTTTCAGCATTATTTATTTATAAGTATATATTATTTATGGCAAATTTAGATCTGATTTATGTTAATTTTTGCCACTGCATTGGTTTTAATTTCGACTGGAAAAAAATGAGAACCAATGTGTATCCTTTTTATTCTATTATTAGGCTTTGAGACCGGCAGCAGATAGATTACCCAATCGTGTATATGAGCTTATCATAACTTCCTGTACCGATGTTGATGTAACAAAACAATTAAATCTATATACCTAGATTTTTAACTTCTCATTCTTATGTTCCATAGGTTTACAGTGTTCAGTTTCATTTACTATAAGTATATGTATGCTTGTCATGCCAAATAATTATAAAGTCTTCAAAACGGTCGCTTACCCCTGACTCGTTTGCAAATCGATGAACACACTTGACCTCGGAGGCAGGGGTTGCGAACGTGGGGTTAAAGATTAACTGTCACGCCAAACCATTAGCGTAGGATGGTGCGAGTAATTTCAGTTAAGGTGGGCTGGTATTTTATCATATTTTAATTAGTAATTTTAAGATAATTATATTATGTGAGTAGGCGGCTACGTGGCGTACCGATTACTCATAAAGTTAAAGATAAAGATTATTTATTTGCCATAAAACATGGTGTAACAGTAGGTAAAGGTTGTATACTTCTACATGTTTTGCCAAATTATATCAGCATGCAAATATTAACAATTAAAATTTTCATCCTTTTACAGACACGATAAACACAGAAATTACAGCATGATAATAAAAGTATACCTACAATAATACAATGTCACACAGTTTAGGTGTCTATTTTTATGTTTACCAAGGTTAATTGGGATGAACAAGCCTTTAAGTATGAATTTGATCCTGACCAACTGGCCAATTTACAACAATTCAAAACAAAAACTGTAATCATATTTTGTATTTATCCTAATTCACACGGACAAATACCATTGGTCCTCGAGTTACAATTGATCATTGTGGCGTGGCGAATTGAAACAGATTGTTGCATGAGACAATTATTATTGTAAACAATATTCGCATAGTCAGATGCAATGTAAGTAGTAAATCATGCGGAGGCAATTGGGCGCAATGAACAATGGTAGTTATCAATTTGATACTCGAATTAAGAGTAGGTATTTTGAAATATCTCTAGGAATTCTGCTTAATAGTTTGATACATTACTAACACAGGGAATGAAGCATTGCACAGAAAAAAAAAATTACTTGAGTCAAGTAAGTTTACTTGATTCAAGATCTTTTCGCATTTCGATATAAGGAAAGTCGAAAATGTCTTCGCCCGAGATATAAAATGTCTCGTCTTATAGTTCTTAGCCCAAGAAATAATTTGTCGTATCAAGATTCAAATGTTTCTTCTTTTGAAATCTAAAAGATTTTGCTTCAAGTGTGAAACTGTTTCAATTGAAGCATGCTTATGTTTTCACCCAAGAACTTAAAATATCTTGTTTAAAATAATATCTCAATCTCAATTGAAGCATGCTTATGTTTTCACCCAAGAACTTAAAATATCTTGTTTAAAATAATATCTCAATCTCAATTGAAGCATGCTTATGTTTTCACCCAAGAACTTAAAATATCTTGTTTAAAATAATATCTCATTCTCAATTGAAGCATGCTTATGTTTTTACCCAAGAACTTACAATATCTTGTTTAAAATAATATCTCATTCTCAATTGAAGCATGCTTATGTTTTCACCCAAGAACTTAAAATATCTTGTTTCAAATAAAATTAATAGTTGACTCAAGAGCGTTAAATTCTTGTTGTAAAATAGAAAAAAAATTCCGTTCAAATAATATCTCAATCTTTATTTGAAATTTTGAAGTTTTAACCCAAGAAATTATGTATCTTGTTTCAAATTGAATTAAAGATTTACTCAAGAGCGTTGAATTCTTGTTGTGAAATGGAAACTTATTCCATTCAATTATGTGTCCATCTTTACTCGAAAGCTTAAATGTCTTCACCTAAGAAATTAAGTATTTTGTAGCAAAATGGAACATTACTTAGATGAAGTAGCATTAAATTTTGATCCAATATATTTTGTGTTTTATTTCAAGTATAAATATGTTTCCGTACAAGCGCCATATGCTATCGAATACCCTACATATTTCACTCTTAGTTATTTCCTACTCTTAAAATAGATGGCATTAAAATACCAATTTCGGTAAATATCGTATCAATACTCGGTTAAAATGGGTTTTACGATTATGTTTGCTAGGATTACGTAATCGCAAACCCCATTTAACGGGTATTGATAAGTATTTACCAAAACTGATATTTTAACGCCATTTTTTTAAAGAGTAGGAAGAAACTAAGAGAAAAACATGTAGAGTACATAACAGAATATGGCAGACAATAATAATAATAATATAACTATTATAATTTAGACATTCACTACTATAAATACACGAGTGCACAATAAATAAATCAAACCCTTATTATAAACATTTTGAAACACATTTATACGTAAAGGAAAGGAAAGCTTACGCTAGTGATTTAAATAAAATAAATCTTACTTTAATACTTAGTTTATTAAATATTTTTCAATTTATAAAACCACACATAATTATTAATTACCTACTAACACCTGCATTTTTAGTAAACTAAGCGTTATATTCTTAGAAATAAGATTACCACTTATTAATTAATAAAACGACACAAATTTACGAATTGCATGTGGCTCAGGCTGGCTGGACGAATCGTTGCAATAGCCCACATTTAACTAGGTCAATAGGGCACCTTATGTGACGGCTAAACCATTTAGGTGTAGAAGGTCCAGCTTGTAAAATAGTAATAACAAGACCTTCTGCATCTAAAAGAAATATATCTTATGCTACTAAAACGAAACAAAATTGATGATAACAATTATTATTAATTAAAATGTCAACCTAATTTTTTTTTGTAAGAAGCGTTTTTTTTTTGTTTATGATTATTTATTTTTTATTTTAGATAGGTAACAAATAATAATCAAATAAGAATGAATCAAATAAAATTTACTTAACACATCTCAATTGATCTCAATAAGATTAACGACATGTAACAACATCATAATCAAGCACTAAGAAATCAAATTAAACACACCCCAAAAGCTTAACTTTAAAAAAAAAATCTATATATATTTTTTTAAATTGCACTTTGTAATTTTCATCGTAAATATAATGTTATCATCCATTTAAACCTTATGCCGTTGACCAACTGTTTGAGGTAAAATTATTAATATTGAGTAAACGTTTAGTAAGACAATAGGGAAAGAAACGTGGAATTGAATGCAATAATAATTAAATGGATAAATATGTATTTATAATTTGATTTATTAGTGCTTGATTATGATGTTGTTACATGTCGTTAATCTTATTGAGATGTGTTAAGTAAATTTTATTTGATTCATTATCGTTTGATTATATGCTGTTACCTATCTAAAATCAAAAGTTAATAGGTAATCATAAAAAAATACTTCTTACAAAAACAATTTTGTTTCGTTTTAGGAGCATAAGATATATTTCCTTTAGATGCAGGTCTTATTATTACCATCTTGACCTTTTGCAACCTGGACATTTTGCGCCCTGGACCTTTTGCAACCTGGACCTCCTTATTTCAGAGTGTGTGACGCTACACAGTCTCAGATAATCGATCGAAATCGAATCCAGCCAGCTTGTAAGCTATTTTGATGATTTGTCCAGCCAGCCTGAGCTACATCGAATTGCCACCAAGAGGCATATTTTATAAAACCACACATTTTATTGAATATTTTGAAATATATAAAACCATACATAATTATTAATTTTACACCTACATTTTTAGTTAACTATGCGTTATTTTCTAAAAAATAAAATTACCACATATAATAAAACGACAACAAAGATTATACAGAGAGTCGCGAATAAATCGAATACACTTACAATAGACATGAAAATGTTGCACGGTGTCACTTTGTGCTGCAGCCTTTTCTTTCTGTTGATTTATGACCTTGTCGATATCTCCTGCGTTCTGGAAGAATACATTTAACAAATTAAATCTATCATTTAACAAATTAAATCAGAGTTTTGATTTACAGGTATAAAACATAATATTATGCCAATCGATAGAAAAACATATTACAAACAACAAATACTCTGAAAAAATGTCGTAGTAAGTAATATACTTTCTTATTCCAGTTTGAAAATAAAAAATATTTAAAAGAGAAGCTCCATTTAATTGATCTAATAGACCATTATCATCATTTTAAAGCATTCCGTGTCACTGCTAGTAATAAATTAGGATATCATAATAATAAAATAACAGTAAGGTACAGATCCCTCGGCGAAAACATAAGAGTAGGAACAAAGAAAATTACCCCTAATTTGGTTAGTATTTTTTGCACAATAGGTACGTACCATCATCCGTAATGTCTCCTAGAATATCAATGAGCGTTTTTGCATGTGTGTTGGTTACTACATTTTCTCGGAGAGTTAAAAGTTTTGAGAAAAATGTATCCCAGTTTTTGTAAAAGTTAAGTGACTTTTCTGTATATTGTCGCTCAAAATCCAAAAATATCTGAAACAATATTAAAAAGTAGGTATAGAAAATTTCATAAAAAAATATATTATTAAATCTTATCTGTATGCAAGTACCCATGTCTGAATTAATATAATAAGTAAGTAGGTACTCTTTGTATGAACTTCGTTTTCGCAAAATGTCTTACCAGAGTGTCGCTTTGCTATCCTTTAATATCTTCCAAGTTTCGATTGTTTCCAACTGAGAGTATATACACATATTACATGAAAGCTGTCCCAACTTCCAAATCTGCCTTGGGAAGATATGTGCCTGCTAAAGGCAAATTAGTGGACAAGGTGCGGAATCTTTTAAGTGACTTTTCTGTATATTGTCGCTCAAAATCCAAAAATATCTGAAACAATATTAAAAAGTAGGTATAGAAAATTTCATAAAAAAATATATTATTAAATCTTATCTGTATGCAAGTACCCATGTCTGAATTAATATAATAAGTAAGTAGGTACTCTTTGTATGAACTTCGTTTTCGCAAAATGTCTTACCAGAGTGTCGCTTTGCTATCCTTTAATATCTTCCAAGTTTCGATTGTTTCCAACTGAGAGTATATACACATATTACATGAAAGCTGTCCCAACTTCCAAATCTGCCTTGGGAAGATATGTGCCTGCTAAAGGCAAATTAGTGGACAAGGTGCGGAATCTTCTGTACATTTCAGGAACAAAACGTAGAAGCACTCAAACTTCAACATCTTCATCGGCTACAGATGTAACATGTAATCAAGGTAATTATGAGGTCCAGTCCAGTTCACCTTTGTATCATACTGATTTTCTTAATTGTATTCTTGTAACTTTTGCAATTTTTCAATTGCTTCCATCTGTACCTATACCTACAGAGCCGTTATCTACACGGCACACTTCACACAAAATGAAATTTCGAACAGACACGCCACACCTTTAAAACAGAAAAGGCAGGCAGTAAAATGCCGCCACGCACGCCGCAGATGAAATCCGAAAGAAAGAAAGCAGTGTTACCAACTTTTACCAAATTTTCTCCCAAGTTTTTTTCTGAATGTCCCTATAACATATAACCTCATCCCATCATATGTATAGTATTTATTTATTCCATGTTTTTATGTATGTAATAGCATTATAATACCGATATATTTACTTAATTTTACTTATTTAAATATATTACGCATAATCATAGCAATGATTATCAGCTCGGCTTTGCGTCACTTTGCTTTTGGTATTTTTTGTTTTCTTACCTACACTCATCTGCTCTCAAAGCGATGCCCGATACGTATCGATATATCGGTGTATCGATACAAAGCCATGCGATACATCGATATTTTGAATCGATACACGCCAATACGATACGACGCTGTATCGTATCGCTTCATCGCAATATCGCATCAAAAATATCGTATCACACAAACAGCCTTGACGTTTGTTTACGTTTGCGTTTCGGAACTTTTTTGTACATAATGCCGCTTATAGGTGTAGGTACAGAAGCCAGCACATGCGGTTGGACATTCGCACTACGAAATTCAACCCTACCGCAACGAAATACGGGCGCTCTCAAGGTCAACGTGTACAGCCGCATGTGCTGGCTACTGTACTTGTATCGTAGTCTACACCACTTTTGTAATTATGATGATGCGAGTAAGTGGATTGTGAACAATATTTATTATGTAGGGTGTGGCCCTTAAATATGTATCAGTTGGTTCGACGACACTATTCTTCTGTAATTCGCTAACAGAAAATTGAAATAGACTAGAACCTGTTGTAATTCTTCTTTCGTTAACTGCTAACTAACCTAGGTATTAGTTTTATACTGCGTTTTATACTATACTAGCGACCCGCCCCGGCTCCGCACGGGAAAATGGTTATTGTGGGTTATCCTTCAGTATATTATGCATGTATTATACATATAAACCTTCCTCTTGAATCACTCTATCTATTAAAAAAAACCGCATCAAAATCCGTTGCGTAGTTTTAAAGATTTAAGCGTACAAAGGGACATAGGGACATAGGGACATAGGGACATAGGGACGGAGAAAGCGAATTTATTAGTGATTGGACTGGATAACTAGTTTTTTAATAAATAAATCTAAAAATAAAACCTCCATTTTACTTAAAAAACCAATGCGATATTTTCGATACGATATTTGCAGTATCGATACAAAAGCATACGATACGAATCGCGTATCGATACAAAGCCTTTCGATACGTTACGATACGATATATCGATACAAAGCGGTGTATCGGGCATCCCTGAGGGCAAACCACGCAGAAATAAGTCGTCCGTCCGTTTGCTTTCATGTCCCTATACTTAAAAAACAAATACCTATATTAGAAAGATCTAAGATGACTAAATATTTATTGGATGATAGATTATAAAGAAATTCGTTTTAAGTATTTTGTTAGACACAGATATTTTTTTTATTTACTTTGAGATAAAAAGTGATCACTCGGTAAAAAAGTTTTGGATTCGTTTTATACAGTAGGTACCTACTTACTCATACTAAATAATATTTCATAGTGTGCATATTTAGTGAAGCAAGTCTGTATTTTTGGTACGCCTTTTCGATTTTTTTGTTGAATTTTTTGTTACTTGGGCGATTAATTACCTATATGCTTTTTTAAATTATTATAACAAAATGTATTTGTGCAAATGCATTTTGAGTACCTATTTGAAATATAATTTAGTATTTTATGGACGACGTGCCTAAATCGTTCGTCTCATGGTATGTGATATTTAACTTTTTTTTATCTGACATTTTTTTTATGGAGTAGGTAAGCAAACGGGCATGCAAGTCATCTGCTGGTAAGTGAACATCACCGCCCATAGATGCCTGTCACCTTTTTGTTTTTGAAATCAGATTTTAAAAGAAGTTTTTAGTTTCGATTGCCCAGTTCTCTTAGTCAAAAAATACGCCTAAAGTCCACAATGTCGGGGTAAAATAGTTAAAATAGCAACACTGGTAACAGTAAAACTATTCAAATACTCCTGAGTTTTGACGCAAGATTATGAATCTTGCCTCAAGATTTTATTTTAATCTGATTCTTGAGCCAAACTATTCAGATATTCTTGAGTTTTGAGGCAAGAATTTTAAATCTTGGCGCAAGATTTTATTTTAATTTGATTCTTGAGTTAAAAGAAAGTGCAATAATAATTAAATTAGGTACCTAAGTATTGCTTTTGCCCGCGATATTTATATATATTTTTATAATAATAATAACAAGCAACATCAAACAGCAATTTATATTTTAAAATATAATAATATAAAGAGGAAAGATTTGATTTTTTGTTTGTTTGTTTTGAATAGGCTCCGAAACTACTGGACCGATTTGAAAAATTCTTTCACCGTTGGGAAGCTACACTATTTCCAGGTGGCATAGGCTACTTTTTACCGCGGGAAATAACTTTATCTCAAAAGAAGAATCGAAAATAAAGCGGGCGTTTAAGAAAATCGAATATAATAGGTACCTATTATGTAGTTAGTTTAGTTTAGTTTCTGAAGTACAATGAATTAAAAAAATTATTGGTTGGTTCTTTGTTATTTTTATAGGTCGTCATTATCTCATATAATGTTCTATGTTCTTTAATATTTAGTTCTATAATAAAGAGTTTACATACACATGCATACCTGCATGATAAATGAAAAAACACATGGGTATTTTATTAATTAATCATTATTCAGAATTCATACTTTTGGGATTAAAAGAGGCTCGTATAGATACTATAGGAGACAAAATGGTTTGTGATCAAAATTACATGAAGTTTTATATTATTGCTCTTATTATATCAAGTAAAATATTTTTTGCTTTTACATAGCTATAGTGCTGAATGAAGAATTACACTGAATGATTAACTGATTCCTGCGAGGGAAATACATTAATATTTTATTACAAAGGAGCATATTTTTTTTCCTTATCATAGTCAAAATTCACGATTGAATTTACTCTTGAGCAAAATACCTACTGAAATATTTTGTATCAAGTATAATATCTTTTGGCCAAGGTGGGGAGTGTTGGCCAAACCCTCTATTTGCCTTTGGTAAATTAGAGAGGGTCGTGCTCCTCGGTGGAAACTAATGTTGATGATTAAATTATTTGCATTAACATAATCATAAATAAATTAAAATTTTATAGCAATTATCATACTGTTTGCCTTAACAAAATCTGAATTCTTCATTACAAAACTTACTGATTATTGGGCGAAAAAAAAAATATTTTGTATCAAGTAAAACATTTTTCGCTTTAACGTAGTTAAAATTCTTCACTGAATTTTTAACTTATTCTTGGGTGAAGTAAGTAATATTTTATATCAAATAACATATTTTTTGTCCTAACATATTTGTAATTCTTTATTAAATAATTAAGTGATTCTTGGACGAAATAATGAAACTTTTATATCGAATATCATATTTCTTGCATTAACAAAGTCTTAACTCTTTAATAAAAAAAACTAACTGATTCTTAGGCAAAGAAATAAATATTTTATATCAAGTAACACATTTTCCACTTTAACATAGTTAAAATTCTCCACTGAATTATTAACTTATTCTTGAGCAAAATAATTAATATTTTATATCAAGTAACACATTTTTCACTTTAACATAGTTAAAATTCTCCACTGAATTATTAACTTATTCTTGAGCAAAGTAATTAATATTTTATATCAAATAACATATGTTTTGCTCTAACATATTTGTAATTCTTTATTAAATAATTAAGTGATTCTTGGACGAAATAATAAAACTTTTATATCAAGTACCATATTTCTTGCATTAACAAAGTCTTAATTCTTTATTACAAAATTAACTGATTCTTAGGCGAAGAAATTAATATTTTATATCAAGTAACACATTTTTCGCTTTAACATAGTTAAAATTCTCCACTGAATTATTAACTTATTCTTGAGCAAAGTAATTAATATTTTATATCAAATAACATACGTTTTGCCCTAACATATTTGTAATTCTTCATTAAATAATGAAGTGATTCTTGGACGAAATGATTAATGTTTTATATCAAATAACACAAAACTTGGTTCAAGATTTCTAAATTCTTCATTCAATATCTAAGCTGTTTCTCTAGTTAAATATGATTCTACTTTGGTACAAGAATTAACTCTTGAATCAAAATCGTGCAGCTAAGAAAGTGTAATTCTTAATGCAAGAAACACAACTGTTTTTATCCAAGATGTATATTTTGAACCAATTAATAAAAAATTTGTCACAAGACTTTCAATCTTGAATTCTAAGAGTTTTTCATTTTTGAAACGTTAGTGCGATTATCTTACTTCAAGTAATTTATATTTGAGATCAAGTAATATTCGTTGAGAGATATTTGGTTCTTGTTTCAAAAAAGTATTTTTTTCTGTGTGGTAGCGATTATCTTACACGGAATCTGTAATCACCTAAAAAATTAAATTATGTTTTATTCATCCATTCTTGTAAAGAGGAAAGATTTTATTGTCTATTTGTTTGTTTGCATTGAATATGCTCCGAAACTACTTAACCGATTTTAATTAAACTTGGTATAAAGATAGAACAGATCTTGGGAAGTAACATAGGCTAACTTTTTAACAGAGGCTACCTTTTATTTACCGCAGTAGATTTCCTTATTCTTACGCGAACATTCTTTCCGAACTAACAGTTTTTCCCGTGGGAATGAGGGATTTTCAGCGGTAGAAAGTGGCCTATATCATTATGTTGTGTAAGCTATATTATTTTAAGTTTCATTAAAATCCATTCAATAGTTTTTGTGTAAAATATTAACAAACATCCATCAATACATCCATTCATTCACACAAACTTTCGCATTTATAATATTAGAAGGATAGGATCGGTCTTGTCGTTTGTTCTGCACCTGGTTTTATTAATCTGTGACCTGGTACCTAATCTCTTCCAATGCTTATGGTAGAAAAATATTTTCAAAATTAAAATAAAGAGTAAATAAATATCCATCTGACCGTAATCTAGGCACAGCTTAAGAATACTTTTATAATAGTAATTAATTACTAAGTATTGTTTACTTGTCCCACGAGATCAATGTATTCGCAATACCTGGGTGTTATCAGAGCGTTCCGTCGCGGCTCATTACCGACGCGTGCGCAGTCACCAGATTTCTCGATCCGCTTCACGAGTCCCACTTGTGGGAAACAGCATTACGTTATTACAGCTTATTTATTACACCTATCTTCTGTGACTAGTTCATTAAAGTAATTTCTACGAGCTATTTCGTCTAGCATAAAACGAAGTGATTATATGCTCAATGGCCTATCAATAAATTATCATCATACTCGTAGATGATTAAGATGGTTTTCGTTTTTATAATCCAGTTTTTTTTATCTTCGACCTAGTTTTTCTTTATCGGCTGTTGAACACGTCATAATAAATAGCTAGAATTTATAGCAATTAAATCCTTATGATATGTGATAGCGATAGAGTTACTCAGCTCTAATATGATTGTTTCTTCAGGCGTAATTTTCGATTTATAAGTCGTGTTTTTGGTGTAATTTCTGTTTCGTACAAATTCAAAACTCATTTTGCGTCGCCTTGTGAACAAGTTTTGTATGAAACCTAATGTTGCAGAAATTGCGCGACCGCAAAAAACGCGACTCATACATATCTCAAAAAAATACGCTCGTTAAATTGAATGACATTGAACCAACCGATGGTAATTGGTGTCGTTTATGGCGACTAATGATGCATAAGCCAGGTATGGGATCGTCTTTTCGGACAATCTGTTTATTCAGCCTGTAATGTCCTAAACAAACCGGGGAAAGTTTCATTTTGTTTACTACACATTAATATGTAGCTTTAATATGTATTCTATTTACTTTTGCCCTATGTCCCTAATTAGGGACTATATGATATGATGATGATGATGATTTGCTTTTGCTACTACTACTCTACTTTTTTTACATTTCCTGGTAATGGGTTGCCTGGAAGAGATTGCTACACTAGCAATAAGGCCGCCTATTGAAACCTATTGTTTTCTTTGTTTGTGTTATCTGTCTGTATTTCTATGGTATTTCTTGTTGTCAATAAAGAATATTTCCTTCCAACCCACCGTCCACCTCTAGACACCACCTGGGTGAACGGTTGAAAGTTTTTTTTTTACTACCTTTGTCCACCTAGAATCTAGATGTTCCACGGGAAATTTTTAATTTCGACCGTCCACCTTTGTATTTGTATTGTGTTTGTATGTATTCCAATTTCAAATGGACTTTTTTTCGTTGCAGCGACAGAAGGCAGCGCGTGGTGCGCGAGAGACATATCGCTGCGCGCGCAGAAGAAGTTCCTGTCGAGGGTCGGAGGAGCAGCCAGCGCCAGGGCCCTGGTGCTGGACGACCACGCGGCCAAACTGCTCGACCAGGTATACCCTACCAACCTACCAAATAGAATCCATAAGAGAGCATGGTCAAAAGCAGGTATTTCACTGGCGACGAAGACAAAAGACGAAAGGGACTTCGAAGATGCGTTACAATGAGATACATATACACCGCGCTCACTCTTGCGCATAACTGCGTCCCTTTCGTCTTTTGTCTTCGTCGCCAGTGAAATACCTGCCTAAGAAAACAAGGTCTTGCATTCGGACCACGTGACTTGACACAAGCCTACGTCATCATGTTGTTCATCCGTGTCGATTAACACGCATTACCGAAAATAAAAAAAACACGGGTACTGTATTTTTGTTTATCACTACATAGTATAAAATAAAGTCGCTTTCTCTGTCCCTATGTCCTCCCTTTGTACGCTTAAATCTTTAAAACTACGCAACGGATTTTGATGCGGTTTTTTTTAATAGATTGAGTGATTCAAGAGGAAGGTTTAAATGTATAATACATGCATAATATACTGAAGGATAACCCACAATATCCATTTTCCCGTGCGGAGCCGGGGCGGGTCGCTAGTTTTTCATATGAATAATAAAAATAAGCTGTGGCAAAAATGTAATGTTGTTAATTCTTCATTGTTTAAAACACCTGTGTTTGTGTCTGTGTCAAACCATTTCACATCACACATTGATGTGAACTGTGTGATGTGACACAGTTTTGGGCTTAGCATTGTCGATACCTTGTGGCTTTAGGCCGGTTAGTTTCGCTATGGTATGGTTTCGCTATGGCACCCTCTCAAAATACCTACCAAAAAGTATCGTACAAAAAGTGTCGTAAACAATAGCAGGTACAGTTGAAAAGAAAAGTGCATTTCGCCAACCTCTACTGGACTTACTTTTTAGGAGTGTAAATGAAAAGTCGGATTTCAATATTAAATCAGTCTTATATTTATAAGATTTGGTCCTAGTAATAAAAACTAACAATCAAATAATCAACAGTTCAAATAGTATATCCATCGCCATACAGCGTGGCAACGCTGCTAGTGTGATGGGTACTTTTGGGTCAGGGATGATTCGGGGTGGACTGTTTGAATAAGGTCTTTGACCAATAATATTTTTTATGTATTACTGTAATAGTATTAAAATAATATTAATTACAAATAAATAATCCACAATTGAAAAAAGTTACAAAAATATTAATTACAAATATAACGCTTATCGGAAAGTTGCAGTTGCATTCTATTACAATTAATTTTATTATATTCACTGTCTATGAAAAGTAAAATATGAGTAAAAGTGAAATTTTAAGAGTAGAAAGGTTAGAATAGCTAAACAAAACAAAGTTTACAGTTCCGCCTGTTTAATAAACGTGAATAAAACCTTTTATGAAAATATGATATATTTTATTAATATAACTAGAAATCGATACTATAGTATCAATATCACTCGGTACTCGGGTAATCTGTATACGTATTTATTAACTTGATTCGAAATATTATTAAATTTAATTGTAATTCATTTTATTTAATGAATTGGTTCAGTTTCTTTAATTTCTTTCATCTCATGTGTACCTATGAGATATTCTTCAATTTCCTGTAATGTTTTGTCTTTAGTTTCTGGCAAATATTTGTACAAAAAACAAATTATCACAAGAGATACGGTAGCGTAAAATACAAACGCACCATGTATTCCGAGAGATCTAAAAATGAGTGGTGCTGTTTTCAATACAGAACTCAAAATCGTGTGATAGTACAATCCTGTCAAAAACATTCCAACAGTTCTGTACCTTAAGGGCATTAGTTCTCCATAAATCGAGGTAGTTAAAATCATAGGTCCAACACTTACGAACAGAAAGAACAATGATAGTAAAGCTAAAGACGCGTACTTATTTTCTTTAATAATATCCAATTTGACTATGTATAAATATATTGCTAAAATGTAAAGAAAACATACACTGCCAAACGCTCCTATCATTAGCAAAGTTCTTCTGTTAAAGTATCTTGTGAGAGCACTTCCTATGTACATGCCGGTGACCGTGACAGCGTCTAACAAAAGCATCCCAAAGTAGGCAGTCGACTCTGCTGATGTTATCTTCTTAATAATGTCTATTGCGTATACGCTACAAACTAGTTTACCAGATGTGTGATACAATGATAATATACCTGCACTCAAAAGCAGTGGTTTATAAAAAGCGTCTTCTAAAATAGTTTTGCACGATCGCTTCCAAACACTGGGTTGTCTTGTTCGTTCTCTGTCTTGTTTTTCTTGATAATTTCTGCAAGATTTGATGAGCGCAGCTAGTTCTTTTTCAGATTCATCATCTATTCCCTTTGTCCATCTGTGTGCTTTTGCACACTCCTCGTATCGATGTTTAAAAGCTAACCAGGATGGAGATTCACAAATAAATAAGAGGATTATTGCATTGTAAAGTGAACAAACAATACCAGCTACAGCAATGGACCTCCAATGCAGAAATGTTCCCAAAACGTTGGCTATCCACATGCCCCAATTGAAGCTGGCAGATTTCAGTGTCAAGAACAATCCTCTGTACTTTGGTGAAGAGTATTCGACGATGATCATTATGGTGATTGTAATCTGACAAGCATATAGTGGACCTTGGAGTACCTCCGCGATGAGAATCTGTGTAGTGGTAGTACTGAAGTAGAAAACGATGCTGCTGACCAGGCTCATAACGCTCACAATGAGATATGGGTATTTTCTACCAATCCGACTTGAAAGGATCGGTAGAATGAACCATGGTAACGCAGCGTACCCATAGACAGAAGCTGAAAGTAAAATATACGTCTATGATTTATAAATGAGCTTAAATTGTCTGAAAAACGAGACATTTTTCCCTATATTCCACGGGAAAATGATAATTTGATTAATCAAGAAAATTGGTTTTCTACTTTAAGTTATAAATGCAAAAAATTTTCGCGATTCGAGTGTCTTAAATTATAATATTAAGTATAGTAAAGTTAAATAGTAGATTGTCATACAAAAATATATTTTAACAAAACTTACACATCCAAGAAGCCATTTCCTCACTAACAGCATCTGTAGAATTTGCTTCTCTTCTCAGCTGAGGGATTATTACAGTTGGTCCTCCCATGCACATACCACCAATAAAATAAGTGTTCCATGCTAAACTGCATATTACAACCTAGAAATAGTTTTAACCTCCTTAAATGAAGCAAAAAATCCTCGTGGAGACGACGGTAACCTATATGCAAAGTTCTTCATCATCAGCTGAAACAACTAGACTGATTCAGTTGAAATATGGTGCACGTATGAAAATGCGTGACTCGAAGCACGACACTTTTGGGCGGTTTTAGACATTGAAAAAAAGATAAGGTTTAGCAAACTAAATTGTGTGATCACACAGCCCTTTAATATCCTCTTATTATTATTAGGCGAAGAGGGTTAGTTTCGCTATGGTATAGTTTTGCTATGGCACCCTTCAATTTATTTATGGGACTGTTAAAAAGAACAGAGTTTTTGTAGGTATTTTGAGAGGGTGCCATAGCGAAACCATACCATAGCGATGACCCTTTTTCGAAGATAAAGGAGGTTATCTTCGAAACTACAGAATTTTATTTTTGGTTCATGGCTATAGGCTATAATTATAGTTGAGTTTAATAAGAAAGAATTATAATATTTAACCTGTCTCAGTAAATGCTTCCATGGTGACTTTTTCTCAGTTTTGTCACTTTTGGTTATTATAGTATCTTCAATGCTCACGGACTCATATGAAACCTGCCCCATTTTTAGATATGAAAATGTCTTAAACTTCATGAACACGTCTACACCTGTGTCATTTTGCACTTACACTACACTATTCATAATTTAACAAATTATTGTTATTTTTAGGGTTCCATAGCTCTAAAAAAGGAACCCCGATCGATACACATAATGTAAGCCTACGACCCAAACAAGGACGCTTTAGGAAAACAGTTGAATTTCAAACGTGAGATACTTTTGGGGCTTAATGTAAATAAATGAATAAACCACTACATCGTGTAAGTCTTAAAAATAAAGGGGCTTCTTATAAGGACCAGAAATAATTATTTTATATGCTTAATAATAAAAAAATATTAATATTTTGTTATTTAGGAAGATAGGCGAAAATTGAACTTGAGGAATAGCCCCTCATACTCGTAGCCCAAACTACTTTGGTTGAAAAAAAAAACACGTAGATCAATTACAGGCAAACCTAGAAAATTGGTAATAAGAGAGACAATTTCGATATTTTGAGCGTAATAATATCGCAGCCTGATTCAGAATTAAGTCTCTACCCTGGCAACAATCTATGTAGGTATTCCTCTGCAACTACGCCACCACCTAACTAAGTAATAAATAAATCGTTAAAAAAAGTAAAAAAAAACATTTATTTTTGCGCATCGGGGTAGCAATATCTGCAGCTGACTGTAGTACGGATCCCTCTCGTCCAGAGTCAACCGGCACAGGACCGGTTTTTAATATTCATGAATAAATTATGCGATTAAATTGTTAAAACACCTGTGTCCTCTACTCGTATGTAAATGTTATTACATGAAATCGCTCGTTTTTGAAGCATGTAGCGATTATCGCAAGAACCAGCTGTGTCTGTCAAACGATTGGTTAATTATTAATTTGCTCCTATAGGTATTGGCGAGCGCAGTAATAAACGTAATGGAAAGACGCATTTAATATTTGACTGTTATATACGTAAGGCTAAAATTACCCCCTCACCTCAAATAACCTCAAAATTTTGACCTTAAAATCTCGAAAACTATGCACCCCCAAATTTCTGGGATATTAATGGAAATTTTTACCCTCTGCCTTTCTGTTAGTAAGTAATAATATCATTTTTCTAAACATTGATATAAAATACGCGTCTAAACCCTACCATGCATAGCACTGAATAAATAATAGTACTAACCATAGTAAGAAAGCGACGTACATGCAGTATGGATTAGCTCGCCACAGTATTACGAGTATAATGACAATTCAAAATAAAATTGAACTTTATTAATAATTCTTCATATAATATGCGTGGGATAGATCCATATGGTAAATTTCAATACGATTATAGTACCTACCGAAATAGCGTCCAAGTTTTTCTAACAACAAACTGTCAAGTAGTTTTATTTGTTAAATAAAAAGAAATGTATCGAATGACATCCTGTCCCATCGCAAAATGTTGTAGATAACTTTAAATCGTTAGTAATATATAATTAGTGAATAAAAAAACGAAGAATAAAATCTGGATAAAATGGATGGAAATACTATTAAAACTTTTACTTCTCAGTCTTTTCACGAAAAAAACAATGCTGCTTAATTGCTGAATGCCTTTTTTTCGCAATTTTTTGCTCTGAGACTCCAGGTTCTCCTTCGGATTCAAATTGTTTATTTTTAGTTTCAATGAAGTCAAATAAAGTATTACATCTAGTGGCAAGGGATAAAGGCTATTATACCGTGGGAAAATATCTCATTCCCACGGTAAATATAGTAGCGCGGCGGGAATTTTTGATGATACTTGGTACAGATATAGAATAGATCTTGGGGATGGATTAAGTCTACCTCATACTAGTAGCGCGCGCGGCTACTTTTCAGGCTAGAAATCATCTCATTCCTACGGGAAAAGTTGAAATCCAACGCAGGCGTAGCCACGGGCGGGCAGCTAGTAGGTACGGTCACGTTCATAAGTCCAGTCATGTCACGTGCACCTATACTTTAAATTAACTTTTTTTCCAAAAGCATTCAGGACAAATCATTTGAAGCAAAATATTGAGTCCCTTACACTGTATAAGTAACACAAAAAAATAAGAATATCAAGCCTTTGGGAAAAAAGTTATTTAAAAGTATAAAAACACGTGATTGACTGCACTTATGAACTTGACTGTACATAAAAAGGTAATCACTACTTATACTTATGTCAAAATGATCTTCATAACAATAAACTGTGCTTCGATTTCTAACAGGATCTAATCTCTGCATAGCTTGTAACCATTTCCTTCGTATTTTGACATCCATTGGATCGACAAAAAATAACTTTTCCGGCGCATTGATGCTTGTATTTGTTCATTTTGGCACAACACATGATTTTCTGGTATTTGGATTGGTATTTTTTTTACAGTAGTACAGAATACCTAATAACGCAAGGCAGCCGTACGGAACAGCGGGAACGGACTGAGCGAGCGTTGCATTATTACGTCACGCGTATTGAACGCGGAATTTCGTCGCGCGCTAACTTTAAAATTCTCTGTCTTGGAAACTTATTGACGTATCGAAATAATTCTTTCACTAGTATTTTTTATTTTTAACGGAGAACTTAGAAAGCTAACATTCAAAATTAGTGAACATTCTTTATTATGGGTTTAAATATAGACCCCATGCGAGAGCATGGTCAAAGGCAGGTATTTCACTGGCGATGAAGACAAAAGACGAAAGGGACGCAGTTATGCGTTAGAATGAGATACAAATACACCGCGCTCACTCTTGCGCATAACTGCGTCCCTTTCGTCTTTTGTCTTCGTCGCCAGTGAAATATCTGCCTAAGAAAACAAGGTCTTGCATTCGGACCACGTGACTTGACACAAGCCTACCTCATCATGCTGTTCATCCGTGTCTATTATCACGCATTACCGAAAATAAAAAAACACGGGTACTGTATTTTTGACACTGATGACACAGTTTTGGGCTTAAGCTTTGTCGATACCTTGTGGCTCTAGGCCCCGGTTAGTTTCGCTATAGTATGGTTTCGCTATGGCACCCTCTCAAAATACCTACCAAAAAGTATCGCTATGGTACCCATCTTTCGGTTCTACGTCAAACAATAGCAGGTACAGTTGAAAAGAAAAGTGCATTTCGCCAACCTCTAATGGACTTACTTTTTAGGAGTGTAAATGAAAAGTCGGATTTCAATATTAAATCAGTCTTATATTTATAAGATTTGGTCCTAGTAATAAAAACTAACAATCAAATAATCAACAGTTCAAATAGTATATCTGTTACAGTCATAGTGATTAAATAGATATTATACATAATGACTGGTCATTTTATATAACAACAAAATTGACTAGACAATATGATAAATTAATCACTTCATCCGGTAATTATTCATAATAGCGGGTCAAAGTTAGCCAAAGTAATAAATACGGTCTAACTGACTTGTTACCCCTCCCGCTCTAGAATTAGAATCTATTATCTATGGCAATGTCATTTTAATTCTTAATAAAAACCTTAACAGTACCTACTTGTTTTATTACATTATCCAAGTCTTGGAAGATATTATATAAAATTGCTAGTTAATGTGAATAATTCCGTGTCAATTATCACTTTATCTAAATTGAGTAGACATTATAAATAATGACTAGATAATATACATAATAACCAGATTAATTACTTTGGCTGTAACATATCCATCGCCATACAGCGTGGCAACGCTGCTAGTGTGATGGGTACTTTTGGGTCAGGGATGATTCGGGGTGGACTGTTTGAATAAGGTCTTTGACCAATAATATTTTTTATGTATTACTGTAATAGTATTAAAATAATATTAATTACAAATAAATAATCCACAATTGAAAAAAGTTACAAAAATATTAATTACAAATATAACGCTTATCGGAAAGTTGCAGTTGCATTCTATTACAATTAATTTTATTATATTCACTGTCTATGAAAAGTAAAATATGAGTAAAAGTGAAATTTTAAGAGTAGAAAGGTTAGAATAGCTAAACAAAACTAAGTTTACAGTTCCGCCTGTTTAATAAATGTAAATAAAACCTTTAATGAAAATATGATATATTTTATTAATATAATTAGAAATCGATACTATAGTATCAATATCACTCGGTACTCGGGTAATCGGTATACTTACTTATTAATTTGATTCGAAATATTATTAAATTTAATTATTATTCATTTTATTTAATGTATTGGTTCAGTTTCTTTAATTTCTTTCATCTCATGTGTACCTATGAAATATTCTTCAATTTCCTGTAATGTTTTGTCTTTAGTTTCTGGCAAATATTTGTACAAAAAACAAATTATCACAAGAGATACGGTAGCGTAAAATACAAACGCACCATGTATTCCGAGAGATCTAAAAATGAGTGGTGCTGTTTTCAATACAGAACTCAAAATCGTGTGATTGTACAATCCTGTCAAAAACATTCCAACAGTTCTGTACCTTAAGGGCATTAGTTCTCCATAAATCGAGGTAGTTAAAATCATAGGTCCAACACTTACGAACAGAAAGAACAATGTTAGTAAAGCTAAAGATGCGTACTTATTTTCTTTAATAATATCCAATTTGACTATGTATAAATATATTGCTAAAATGTAAAGAAAACATACACCGCCAAACGCTCCTGTCATTAGCAAAGTTCTTCTGTTAAAGAATCTTGTGAGAGCACTTCCTATGTACATGCCGGTGACCGTGACAGCGTCTAACAAAAGCATCCCAAAGTAGGCAGTCGACTCTGCTGATGTTATCTTCTTAATAATGTCTATTGCGTATACGCTACAAACTAGTTTGCCTGATGTGTGATACAATGATAATATACCTGCACTCAAAAGCAGTGGTTTATAAAAAGCGTCTTCTAAAATAGTTTTGCACGATCGCTTCCAAACACTGGGTTGTCTTGTTCGTTCTCTGTCTTGTTTTTCTTGATAATTTCTGCAAGATTTGATGAGCGCAGCTAGTTCTTTTTCAGATTCATCATCTATTCCCTTTGTCCATCTGTGTGCTTTTGCACACTCCTCGTATCGATGTTTAAAAGCTAACCAGGATGGAGATTCACAAATAAATAAGAGGATTATTGCATTGTAAAGTGAACAAACAATACCAGCTACAGCAATGGACCTCCAATGCAGAAATGTTCCCAAAACGTTGGCTATCCACATGCCCCAATTGAAGCTGGCAGATTTCAGTGTCAAGAACAATCCTCTGTACTTTGGTGAAGAGTATTCGACGATGATCATTATGGTGATTGTAATCTGACAAGTATATAGTGGACCTTGGAGTACCTCCGCGATGAGAATCTGTGTAGTGGTAGTACTGAAGTAGAAAACGATGCTGCTGACCAGGCTCATAACGCTCACAATGAGATATGGGTATTTTCTACCAATCCGACTTGAAAGGATCGGTAGAATGAACCAAGGTAACGCAGCGTACCCATAGACAGAAGCTGGAAGTAAAATATACGTCCATGACTTATAAATGAGCTTATATTGTCTGAAAAACGAGACATTTTTTCCCTATATTCCACGGGAAAATGATAATTTGATTAATCAAGAAAATTGGTTTTCTACTTTAAGTTATAAATGCAAAAAATTTTCGCGATTCGAGTGTCTTAAATTATAATATTAAGTATAGTAAAGTTATAGTAGATTTTCATACAAAAATATATTTTAACAAAACTTACACATCCAAGAAGCCATTTCCTCACTAACAGCATCTGTAGAATTTGCTTCTCTTCTCAGCTGAGGGATTATTACAGTTGGTCCTCCCATGCACATACCACCAATAAAATAAGTGTTCCATGCTAAACTGCATATTACAACCTAGAAATAGTTTTAACCTCCTTAAATGAAGCAAAAAATCCTCGTGGAGACGACGGTAACCTATATGCAAAGTTCTTCATCATCAGCTGAAACAACTAGACTGATTCAGTTGAAATATGGTGCACGTATGAAAATGCGTGACTCGAAGCACGACACTTTTGGGCGGTTTTAGACATTGAAAAAAAGATAAGGTTTAGCAAACTAAATTGTGTGATCACACAGCCCTTTAATATCCTCTTATTATTATTAGGCGAAGAGGGTTAGTTTCGCTATGGTATAGTTTTGCTATGGCACCCTTCAATTTATTTATGGGACTGTTAAAAAGAACAGAGTTTTTGTAGGTATTTTGTGAGGGTGCCATAGCGAAACCATACCATAGCGATGACCCTTTTTCGAATATAAAGGAGGTTATCTTCGAAACTACAGAATTTGATTTTTGGTTCATGGCTATAGGCTATGATTATAGTTGAGTTTAATAAGAAAGAATTATTATATTTAACCTGTCTCAGTAAATGCTTCCATGGTGACTTTTTCTCAGTTTTGTCACTTTTAGTTATTATAGTATCTTCAATGCTCACGGACTCATATGAAACCTGCCCCATTTTTAGATATAAAAATGTCTTAAACTTCATGAACACGTCTTCACCTGTGTCATTTTGCACTTACACTACACTATTCGTAATTTAACATATTATTGTTATTTTTAGGGTTCCATACCTCTAAAAAGGAACCCCGGACGCGTTAGGAAAACAGTTGAATTTCAAACGTGAGATACTTTTGGGGCTTAATGTAAATAAATGAATAAACCACTATCGTGTAAGTCTTAAAAATAAAGGGGCTTCTTATAAGGACCAGAAATAATTATTTTATATGCTTAATAATAAAAAAATATTAATATTTTGTTATTTAGGAAGATAGGCGAAAATTGAACTTGAGGAATAGCCCCTCATACTCGTAGCCCAAACTACTTTGGTTGAAAAAAAAACACGTAGATCAATTACAGGCAAACCTAGAAAATTGGTGATAAGAGAGACAATTTCGATATTTTGAGCGTAATAATATCGCAGCCTGATTCAGAATTAAGTCTCTACCCTGGCAACAATCTATTTAGGTATTCCTCTGCAACTGCGGTACCACCTAACTTAGTAATAAATTAATTACAAAGTCATAATGTAAGTGTGTCGAAAAAGCATATTGTCAAAAAAAGTGAAGAAAAAAAAGTTTATCGTGGCGCATCGGGGTAGCAATATCTGCATCTGACTGTAGTACGGATCCCTCTCGTCTAGAGTCAACCGGCACATGACCGGTTTTTAATATTCATGAATAAATTGTGCGATTAAATTGTTAAAACACCTGTGTCCTCTACTCGTAAGTAATGTTATTACATCAAATCGCTCGTTTCTGAGCCGTGCAGCGATTATCGCAAGAACCAGCTGTGTCTGTCAAACGATTGGTTAATTATTAATTTGCTCCTATACGTACCTACTGGCGAGCGCAGTACTAAACGTAATGGAAAGACGCATTTAATATTTGACTGTTATATAGGTAAGGCTAAAATTACCCCCTCACCTCAAATAACCTCAAAACTTTGACCTTAAAATCTCGAAAACTATGCACCCCCAAATTTCTGGGATATTAATGGAAATTTTCACCCTCTGTCTTTCTGTTAGTAAGTAATAATATCATTTTTCTAAACATTGATATAAAATACGCGCCTAAACCCTACCATAGCACTGAATAAATAATAGTACTAACCATAGAAAGAGACGTACATGCAGTATGGATTAGCTCGCCACACCACAGTATTACGAGTTACGAGTATAATGACAATTCAAAATAAAATTGAACTTTATTAATAATTCTTCATATAATATGCGTGGGATAGATCCATATGGTAAATTACAATACGATTATAGTACCTACCGTAATAGCGTCCAAGTTTTTCTAACAACAAACTGTCAAGTAGTTTTATTTGTTTAATAAAAAGAAATGTTCCGTATGACATCCTGTCCCATCGCAAAATGTTGTAGATCTTTAAATCGTTAGTAATTTATAATTAGTGAATAAAAAAACGAAGAATAAAATCTGGATAAAATGGATGGAAATACTATTAAAACTTTTACTTCTCAGTCTTTTCACGAAAAAACAATGCTGCTTAATTGCTGAATGCCTTTTTTTCCCAATTTTTTGCTCTGAGACTCCAGGTTCTCCTTCGGATTCAAATTGTTTATTTTTAGTTTCAATGAAGTCAAATAAAGTATTTACATCTAGTGGCAAGTTCAGCAAAGCAAAAAGTGCGGTATTTTGTGTAGAAAAGCTCGCGAAACACGACAAGCGACGAATCTTTTTAATATATATTTTTTTGAAATATGTAATGTTATTAATACAATGAACTTTATTAGCAGAAATGAATTAATATCCAACTTAAAACAATTTCTTTCAATTATCTTTTGTATACGCTTTTATAAGCTTCACTTTCCTGTAGGGCGTTTTTCAATTCCATGATTTGAATACAACAACTAGTCCGGTCTCTTATGGGAAAAGGTATAAATTTTGGGGTGAAGCAATGCCCTTTGGTCCGAATGTTATACACATCCATCTGAGCTGAAATCGCCCGGTAGCCAGTCATGACCCCGCGACAGGTGGGGGGGAGGGGGGGTCAAAGAACAGAGCTCACAGCGCTCAGAAAAAAAAATCTGTCCGATTTATTTGGAGCTTTGAGTCAAGTTTGGTGTCGTTATCAGGTAACTAGATGATGCCCAATTCATTCCCCATACCAGTTTTTTAGGGTTCCGTAGCAAAATATGTCATACTTAAAATTGTAAAAAAAACCACCTCATACGCGCCTCATACTTTTGATGTTAGTTATATCAGAGAAGAATTTTATAATGACCACCTTGATAATTGCTTGCTGCTTGCTCATCGAGTGAGTTTCGTGGTTAACCTACCTCACAAACCCTGGTGTCGGAATTGTTGAAGCCGCCTTAGGCTTCCGACATGGCTATCCTATCCTATCTACATCCGTAGATAGTAGCCGGGACCAACGGCTTTACGTGATAACATAATTCATACGTAATTAAATGCCGATACCTAAATAACTTCAATACTGTTTATTTTGTACTTTTTAGTGCGTAATTTATTAAAACGAGTTTTTTTTGTTATCTATATTTTAAACTAAAGTCTGCCTTCTTCCGGTCTCTTTTCCGAATTCACCAAACACTAACGAACTGGTTTGTCCTATTGCAGTTCCTCACCGTGCTTCGCGAGCGAGTGGAGAAGAAGGAAGCGGAGAAGTTGGTGAAGCACGTGATCAAGGCCGCGGTGAAGCTTGGCGTTCTTCGCAGGCACGGCCAGCTGACGTCAGCTGATGAGCGCGCGCTCGCCGCCTTCCGGTCCAAGTTCCATGTGAGTGAACATCACATTTTTAATAACAAGCGGAGAAGTTCATGTATCGCCATAGTCTAACAAGATAAGGTCACCATAGTGACACTATGACAGTGTATCTATGTTACTAAGTCCATAAATGTTACGTCATAAGACATGTGACGCTAGAACGACAGCATACAATATTACACAAGCAGAAAAACGCTTTTCGACACACACAACAAAGTTTTACTTTTCCGTGCAGTTTTCCGTGGAATGACATATTTTTCCGCGGTTAAAACTATCTAAGATATTGTTCGGGGATATAAGGTACTACTAAATCGGTCCAACAGTTTCGAAGTAATCTAACCCGTAAAAACAGACAAACAGAGAAACTAAAAATTTAGAAAAATCTGATTATTTCAATCACTTTTTTACATCCCCCTGACTCGGTTTTCAGCATTTTTTTTCTACGTACAGATTTTCGATGTCTACAGTTTTATTATATAGATGATTGTATCTAGATTATGATGAAGGAACTTTCCTCTAATTCTCCTATTGTAAATAGAACCTCTCATCAATGACATCCGTCATCAAACTTTTATAAGGGTCCCAATACATACACCAATGCAGTATCTCACTAGATACGTTACTATTAAGTTAAAAATATTGCATTTCTTTATTTTCAGACGGTTCTGATGGCCGTGGTGTCATTCTGTGAGGTTGATTTCTCCTACGACCGCGGCTTCCTCCAAGATGCCCTGCGTGAATCTCACCAGTCACTTAAGTAAGTCCTCATCACCATCATTGCAGTCTGTAGACGTCCACTAATGGACCAAAACTAGCCAGCTAGCTCACACACTTTTCATCTCAGGAACAAAAAATCTAGTGGAAACTGGAAAGGCGTTTGTCTTGCCTTCGGCCGCGTACGAAACCGGTTACGGTAGAAGAAAAAAACATCTTTATATGATACCAGTTACTTTGTAATACATTTTTTCCTCACACGTCCCTGAGTTTCGACCCAGGAAACTTACTGATGAATTACGAGAAAATACTTTCTATTCTTCCTAAGTAACTGAGTTTAAAGCTTTCATATTTACAAGCCCAGATACACCAAGAACAATCAATTTGGGTCACATGAAAAATACATGAATTACTTAAGGAAATTAATAAGAATAACACTAAATTAAAAAAAAAAATAACCCCCGACACCAAACCGTTACTTGATCCTTTCAACAACTAGAAAAGAGCTGATAATCTTCAAATGGCTAAAGATATTTTCTTTCTTGGATCATAGCTAAGAACACTCACTCTCACCATTGTGACACCTTGCAAACAAAAAAAACTAGATCAAAATCGTCGCATCCGTTTAGGAACTACGATGCCACAGACAGACAGACACGTCAAACTTATAACACCCCTCTTTTTTGTCGGGGGTTAAAAATACTAGATTAATTCAATTAATAGAGTTTAATAGACAACTTAAAGGAGTACTTATTTTCATAAGGAGTATTTAAAGACATATTAAGCATAATTGAATTATTTCAGTTAGCTAGCATTCTTAGTTTTCTATCTATCTTTATGTGACTTCAATTCATTGTTCTCGAATGAATGTAGTCATCACGTCACATAATGAATGGAGAAAATTATTCTCAACATATAACCAACTAGCTTTCCGCCGCGACTCCGCCCGCGTTAACAGTTTTTCCCGCGGGAATGAGGCACTATCCCGCGGTAAAAGGTAGTCTATGTTACTCTGGGTGAATGTAGTTTTCTAATGGTCAAATAATTTTTGAAATCGGTTCATTAGTTTTTGAGTTTATTCATTACAAACATACACACAAAAATACAAATCTTTACTCTTTATAATATTACTAGTGACACGCCCCGGCTCCGCACGGGAAAATGGTTATTGTGGGTTATCCTTAAGTATATTATGCATGTATTATACATATAAACCTTCCTCTTGAATCACACTATCTATTAAAAAAACCGCATCAAAATCCGTTGCGTAATTTTAAAGATAATTTACTTCCAGGTCAGTAGTGGAACGTCACCTATCTGACAAGTCTGTCTCCCGGCTAGCCGGAGTATTCAACCTGGTCTCCCGAGCGGAACTCTTGGATTCCCTCTTCGCCGGCCAAGTTGATGAAGACGTCCTCAAACTCACCAGGATGCTCCGCAAAGAACTGGACCGCGGCCTCCTATAATCCTACCAACAACAACTCCTGTGCCGTCCTACCACGCGCCACCGCAGTGCGTACCATCTCAATTTTGGAGGATTGTAATTTGTAGACTATACATAGTCTCTGTCTCAAAGACAGCATTTCCTTTGTGTACTTTCCTGGCATTGACTTCATATTGTGCGTTGTCTTAGATTTGTCGTGTCGTCAATGTCTTCTTCGGAGTCACGAGTACAAGGCGCTTAGGAAGCCTCTACAATGGGATCACTTTCAACAATATCGCTATCTCCACAAATGGAGATTGGAATATCTATTATTAAGTATTTTTGATGACTTAATAGTACGATTTGCACAAGCGATCGAATCTCGGCGCGTCTCATTGTCCGCACCAAACAAACTATACAAAAAATGCTTTATTTATATTTAAATGCTTACCTATAATTAAATATTATGCAACCATCAAAACGTGTAACTTTTAAATTGACATAGAAAACAATCTATATAAAATCGATCCAACGTTTTTGAATATCGATTGAAATCACAATCAAAAATTGATGATTTTGTTAATAATACTTCTTTTGAAAATTGAATGATGTTTGAAAATTTGAAACTAGAAGGTGTGGACAATTTCTATATAAGGCAACTTTGGTAAAGCTTCTGCCTTATTTTCACTAGTCGCACTAAACTTTCAAAATACCTTTATACTGTACTGTAGATAACTATTTCACTTAGTGATTTAATACTTTACATGGTTTAAGAAAGAACTTTCGCTTCAATTTTGTTTATGTATTTAAAAAAAAGTTCTATTCAACATTCAGTGGAAACTAGTCAGTATACAGACGGAAAATCAGATTTTTTTAAAACGGTTAGCAAGTAACCGGCCTCATTATATTATCGGTCTACTTACATATCTGTTATGAAATAAGAAGAAATTAATGCTTTAATAATAAATAAATTGCCGACTGTACTTGGGTTATGTATCAACGACATATTTTATGCTTGCCGTTTTTATGCCAATTTTAATCCTTTTTTTAACAAGCTTATACCTAATTGAATTAATTAAGTAATATGAGATTATATTATTTATGTCAGTATTGACCTAAGTCTTGGGAAAGTCTTGCCTGATTTAAGTATTGTGTTTAATGATTTTATTACTATATATATAGTGTAGTTACTGCATTTATATGTAAGTGTAAATATAATACTTGTTACACTCGAATATTTATTTAAGGGCTAAGTTATTAACACTTTTCAAGACAGTTACCATAAGGTGTATTATCAAGTTTCAACACAAGTCTACTTTCAATGTACGAAATCAAATAAGTATGTGTGTTTTAAAACCAATATCATAATTTATAAATGTGATTTATGTTTAGATACCTACATTTACGGGACTGTATGCTAAGTATTAATATTATAAAGATGTTTTAACTTAATCAGAAGTCAAGGAACAATAATGTTTAGTTCGAGTTCATATATCGGACCAATTTCTAAAGATACCATTTGAACATATCCGAAAGTAAATTCATATCCAACCTTTTAGCTATAAAAATACTGTAGTATTGATTTCAATATTTTGCTCAGGGACTGAAACCAATGTGTATCTTTATTCGTTAAAAAAACCAGTTATGAATAAATATTTTTGTCTGTGACAGGAAATTTGTGGCTCGCAATTCTATGAGATCCCTTTTCATTCAGCGGTGGTGTTATATGACAAAACGAGTCAACTCAATAATGTTTCAATATTGGGCTCAACTCTGGCGTGGCCGCTAAAATCTCTAAATTTAAGTTGTTTGTCTCTTACATTCATATGGGAATCGAAAGGGATGGGAGATGAATGAATTTAATTTTGAATGATTGATAGCGCTGCCGTCAAATTCAGCTTATTTAGTCGGGAAGTTTTTAAATGCCTGCTAAAATCGATGTTTGACGTCTCTAAATTTAAGTTAACAATCACCTGTCCCTTTTCGTTCTTAAGAACGTGAAAGGGACATATGGTTTTTAAATTTAAGTTAGAGCGTAATATGTAGAATCATGCCCATTAGCTTGTTAATTTTAAGGGCGAGGTATTTTCGGTAGTGTGGCCTAAATATTATAATATTATATTAGTTGAAAAGACCCAATACAGTGTAGAAACACTACCATTCATATTGTACCATTATACGGACAATAAGGTAGTTGGCAAGACAATTAATTCTCATGAAAAAACAAAGAGAATTGAACACTACAGGGAAGTTAATACATGCTAATCTTAAAGAAACGAATTCTGTCAACTAGCTGAGGTGCGGGGGGGGGGTTGTCTCGAGGTCTTGATTGCTGCGAAGTGTGTGCAGCTACTTTCTATTGGTCCAAACTGACGGGAAAAAGATATCTCAGTGACAAATCACTTAGATAGATTTTGAGAGGATCGGGTTGCCATAGATTCGTCTCTATACAACCAAAAAATAATTCTTTCTTACTCTACATGATAATATTTTAATTAAAAAAATAAATATAAATAACAAGAAATATGTTGTTATTTATAACTTACTAGCGACCCGCCCCGGCTCCGCACGGGAAAATGGTTATTGTGGATTATTCTTAAGTATATTATGCATGTATTATACATATACCTAAACCTTCCTCTTGAATTCCTCTATCTATTAAAAAAAACCGCATCAAAATCCGTTGCGTAGTTTTAAAGATTTAAGCGTACAAAGGGAGGGACATAGGGACAGAGAAAGCGACTTTGTTTTATACTATGTAGTGATAGTGATAAGAGCGATTTAATTCCTTCGTAATATAAAATAATTTACTTAAAGTTTAAATAAATTCAACAACGAGTTTTCTTCAAATGGAGAAAGGTTTCAGTCCCTTCTAGTACCTACAGAAATTATTGTAAACGCAGAATATTGCTTTCCAGTAATTTCCAGTGTGAGCTGACATACATTGGTTTTAGAACAATTTGTATGGCGAGGCCTGTTTATACTGGTTTTAATAATATTATCCATTTATTTGCTTTAAATGCGGTGTCTTTTTGATCTAGAATGTTCTTGCCTGATGTTGATTGTCGTTGTTTCGTCTTCTTTTTGGTGTTGTATTTTCCACTAAATCGTTCAAAATTAATATAAATAAATTATGTTTAATTCCGCAGTAAATATATCTATATTTTTTCATTATTAGAGTTAAATAACAAACAAAAAATTATAACACAGGAATTTAATAATTTTATATAATACCTACCTGAACAAAAAAAATAAACCTGTTCTGGGGACAATTTCCGTAGTAAAATTAGTTCAATTGAAATTCCGCATTAGTGCGAGGTTTTTTATTTTTCTGGTCGGCCTTTAAATGACTTACTAGATATTAAAGTAAGATTATTCTTACTTCTAAATCAATTTTCTTTTACTTTTGAGTGGAAAATACAATGAAAGCTAGATAAAGTCAAGGAGACGTCCAAATAGGGATTGTATTAAAATGACAATATAAATGTGTACTAAATGTTACATTCACATCTCTATTGTAATATCTGTGTAATATAGAATATAGTTTCATCACTATTATAAACGTGATTTGTAAAACAGGATTTAAGAAACAACAAATAGTTATAAGTATGTAGGTACTTGAAAACAAAATATATTTTAAATTGGATACTAAACTTCTTAAATTGAGCTCTCGTATTTGCTCTCTTCTATAAAAATAGTGAAATTTCGGATGAATCTTATACTTTGCATAAGTTTATAATGTTTTTTTGTATTTTAGTAAATTATCAAGCAGTGGAAAAGTAAATTCAGGAATATCAGTCATAAAGATTATCAGATTTGGAAATTGATATAGGTCTAATTTACCGACCAAAGGTTAAATGTACCAAAATTCAGCTAGATAGAACCCTCTCCACACGAGTTTAACTCGCACTTGTCCTATTTTTTTTTAATCCGATGAATTAAAGGTCTGTTTATTTTGTTCTATGTAACAGACCTACCCTTATACAATTGGATCAAATGTTTCTTATTAAATGCGTAGCGCACTGCAAGGCACATGCCATTTACCTTAATTAGTATAAAAATGGGCATTAAACTTTTGTAGATAATTTTCATACTTTAGCTGCGTGTCGAAATAGTCCATAACAGTTAATACTGAATTAACTAAAAAAGCCGCTGGATGCGGGCAGCGCAGGACCGATCGTTGTGGAGATCTTTGGGGGAGGCCTTTGTCCAGCAGTGGACGTCTACAGGCTGAGATGGTGATGACGACTAAAAAATGACAACAACAGAACAGAAAAATATTGTACACATTCGAAACGCCTGGCGCGCGTCGCGTCGGTTCAAACTCTCTGCTCTTTTCGTATTTAATAAGAAACTAGCGACCCGCCCCGGCTCCGCACGTTAAAGGTTATTGTGGGTTATCCTTAAGTATATTATGCATGTATTATACATATAAACCTTTTAAATCACTCTATCTGTTAAAAAAAACGTATCAAAATCCGTTGCGTAGTTTCAAAGATTTAAGCATACATAGGGACATAGGGACAGAGAAAGCGACTTTACTATGTATTGATAATGTAAAGCCAGGTACCCTACGACGTAGAAGTAGGTATACACGACTACAGCTTGTCGTCGGCTCCGCACGTTAAAGGTTATTGTGGGTTATCCTTAAGTATATTATGCATGTATTATACATATAAACCTTTTAAATCACTCTATCTGTTAAAAAAAACGTATCAAAATCCGTTGCGTAGTTTCAAAGATTTAAGCATACATAGGGACATAGGGACAGAGAAAGCGACTTTACTATGTATTGATAATGTAAAGCCAGGTACCCTACGACGTAGAAGTAGGTATACACGACTACAGCTTGTCCAAAAATGGTAGAAATTAAATATTAGCAACACTGTAGTGTTGTCCCTTTCCAACCAACTAATGGTGAAAAGAAGACGACACTTTAGTGTTGCTACTTTTTAATTTCTACTCTTTTTGGACAGACTGTAAATGAACTTATATGAACGACCGACAAAGTTCTAAATGAATTTGACCCACAATGGGACGCCACTGTCTTTAAAAAACGTAATTTTTGAGTCTCTTGGATAGCGAGCAGCGGCCTGGTTCGCATTTATTTTTCCTACGAACGCGACGCCTATAATACTTAAAGGTTATACCTATTTTCTTTACCCAAAATATAACGATATTCACGTGTTATGGATTATTTCGTACAGAATATGATATTAGATTCTACTTCTGTGAAAAGAATCTTGCTTGTAAGCCAGCCGATTGGCCCACATATTGTATGTAAAATGTATTTAGTTTTTCAAATTTGTTAAGCTGTGTTATATGTAATAAGATTTGATATGAAAATATACAATTGATAAGAAATATTACTCTTTGACTGCTGTAACTCCCTGATTTACGTCAATTTTTATGAGCAGATTCGATGAGTATTATATTTACTTATTAATTTTATCTGCCAATAAAAAAAATAAATGTACCTATTTACTCCTATTGTCAAAAAACTAATGATCTTTAAAAAAAATTAATCCTTTTACAATTAAAATAATGTTGACTAGCTTTCCGCCGCGGCTCCGCCCGCGTTAACAGTAAAAGGTAGCCTATGTTACTCAGGGTTAATGTGGCTTTCTAATGGTGAACGAATTTTTGAAATCGTTTCTGTAGTTTTTGAGTTTATTCATTACAAACACACACACAAAAAAACAAATATTTCCTCTTTATAATAATAGATAACTTAAGGAAGGACTATACAAGCTAAAAAGCTATATACTTGTACTGAGTTGTACTCACGCTATATCCTAATATACTTACCCTTCAAAACTTCAAACCTTGTTCGTAGAAAATTATGCGATTTGCAAGTGATATGAATCCGTGCCGCATCCTTTCTGTGTGTTTACGAGGAATCTCTTTCATACATTTTGTATGAACGAGATTTGAAGGAATAACGAATCCGATCCACATCCACATCGCACCCGATAATCACGTCGCGTCGCTTCTGTTTATTTCGCCGCGCGCTGGATGACATAGTGTGGGCAGGCCCCTCACGAGGTGGACCGACGATCTGGTGAGGGTCGCGGGAAGGCGCTGGATGCGGGCAGCGCAGGACCGATCATTGTGGAAATCCTTGGGGGAGGCCTTTGCCCAGCAGTGGTCTTTCGGCTGAGATGATGATGATGATGATTATACATATGTCTTAGCTTACTTATCTTGCGCAGTTGGAAGAATTTTGTACCAGACACTTTTTTGTTTTTTGTACAGTCATGTTAGTGAGTGAGAGAAATAAAACAACATTTATTGTGAAAGCACCAGTCAATAATTTATTCACTAAAATCCCTTAGTATACAAATCTGATATTGTGGGTTGACAATGTCGGTCGGTAGCTACGATGTGCTGTTTTTATTTTATACCACTGTTATACTGCCACTATCTTTACAATGATGCCTACCCTTAACCTTATGTTTCCTAAATAAATACATCGAATCAATGCTATTATTTCGGTAGTTATCGTACGAGGCGAATAAAATATTTAGAAAAATAAATTTAAGCGTACAGTCAAGACAACGCTAAGCTGTACACTTTCAATTTTGTACCGTTTTTATGACCGTTAAATAAGGAACAGAATCGCGGTTTGTGTTCAGCGTATAGTTTTTACAATAAATATTTAAATTTGGAAAGTATCATAATGTTTTTTATTTGCTTCTAGTTAGTTGCAGACTGCAGTACAACAGTGATATTATGGAGTATTTCAGAAACAAAAAAATGCTACTTAAATTCTAGTGAGTACCTAGCTTTCAACATGCTTACTTCCTATTGTAAAATAAGAATGTTATGTATAAACGAGTTCTAAATATTTGTACAGTATTAGAATAGATAATAATATGAGTAATTTGTGAGTTATATTTTCATAGAAGCCTACATAATTAGTGTACTTTTTAAAAGAGGAACAATTTGAAAATAGTTTATTTTTGAAAATGTAGTAATAAGACATGGTCTAAGAAAACAAGGTCTAACAAGAAGACCACGTGACTGACACATGCCTACGTCATTTCTACGTCATTTGGCCTATTCATCGTTGTCGAATGCGTTTAATAGACAAGGATGAACAGCGCAGAATGACGTAGGCTTGTGTCAGTCACGTTGTTAGACCTTGTTTTCTTGGACCATGGTAATAAGATGTTCTTAAATACGACCTACGGGTGTTTTAGGGATGTTTTCTATTGCTCCTAAGTTAGAAAAAATACACTATTCGTTTAAACTCTTGATGGCGTTACTTAGAAGTGCAATTCCAAACTCTCATCTACAACACTCAAGAACATCGATTAAATTATAAAAACATCGAGTGATCAAAGGAAAAAGAAATTGATATTCGCTTAAATAGTACATTTAGATAAGTACCTTATGATAACCGAGCAGTTTGAGAACATCTCTAGGAGAATAGCATCTCTGTCTTACTTATTAAATCGCAGTTTGGTCAGAAAGAGACGCAGTTATTCGAGAGATGATATCGAATGCTTTTTTCAAGACTGAAGCAGCAATTATTTACATTTATTGGAATGATTAAGTATGGAGATGTTACTGTTCTAAGTTTAATTAATAAATACTATTAAAATGATGAATTTAACTATACATACATAATTATCACTGGATTTTAAAATAAAAGTAAATAAAACGAGAATGTAGAGGTTCCAACTACTAGTATTAATTTTGAGCGACTCTACCAACCTTAAACACATTGACTCTATAAATAACTTAATGGCTTTTAAAACTGAACCGTGCACAGGAATTAAATAAAATTACAACTTTATGAAATGAACACTGAGTTAATATCATCACTTCAGTTTTCTCACCAATAACATTGAATTAAACATTTAAAAACCTCCGTCACTTAACCGTTACTTAGATCCTTTTAACTACTAGAAAAGAGCTGATAATCATCAAATAGCTGAAGATATTTTCTTGGATCATAGCTAAGAACACTCTCGATCGTGACACCTTGCGAACAAAAAAAACTAAATCAAAATTGGCGCATCCGTTTAGGAGCTACGATGGACAGATACACACGTCAAACTTAGAACATCCGTCTTTTGCGTCGGGATTTAAAAATAAATTCACTTAGCCCTCTAACATGCCTGGTTCACGCGTGACAGACATAATTTTGTCGTACGTTTTCTCTTATCCTATTAGAGGATATTTCAATATGGCGGGTTTTTTGACAGTTAAATGTGTGACAAACTTTTTAAAAAGGTTCAAACCAAACGAGTATGCAGAATTTATCAACTCAATTGGTTAGGTGTCTATTCCAATTTCGATTGCAAGATTTTTCCCAATTATATTGACAAGCTGTTTTGCATACCTACATAGAACTTTCCTTGGCTTTATCATTCGAAAACTGAAGTGTGCAAATCCAACTCAGCAGTACCTTATAGTTACAATGAGATCGTACTGTGAAAGCCTTTAAGTGTGACTGCTCTATAAATAAGGTACACGTGACTAGAAGCTCAAAGCTTTGCCAAATGAGCTTTACAAATACATTTACATCTAAACCACAGATATTACTAGAGTTAGTATAAAATAGATTTATTTTTCTATCCTAATCTATACACGTTTTCTGAGTATTGTGTTCTCCGCTGATGACTACGCTATTCTGAGGAACGTTAAGGTCCAATTCGATAGATTTCTTTGTCGCATACACAATATTGAACTCTTATGCTATAACTTTCAGGCTTCGTTCATATAAAAAGGAAAAAATATTCGTTGGCTTGCGTTGATTGCATATTGCTACGCGTCGTAGCAGTGTCGTAGCAAGGTGCTACGAAGTCTAAAGTCTTGCAAAGCTGTTTTTAAGACATTACAATAATATAAAGTTACTCTATTTCAATAAAAAGTATTGTGTGTTGTTTTATTTAACACTTTTTATATGTGCGTAGCCTAAAATGTGTTTAAAATGTTGAAATTTCGAATACATTTTAAGAGTTACCTACCTTACACTTATAACAATTTGTATTTCAATTAATAATACCTACTTGTTATTGTTTTTGATGATAAATTATATTTAGGGTATAGTATTATTAAATGACCTTGTTTATTGAAGCGTAGAGTCACACTATCCCTTAGTTATTATTTATTACACTGATTCTACAATTCTTATGAAACATTTGTATGAATTTCCAATATGAGATTTTAAAATACATAAAGTATACATACATAATATTAAGATTCAAGATGTCACATTAAAATTTGTCTACTTACACACATTTACATCCAGTGGCACAGTTACACCATTTTCACCATCATCGTTCTATTCGTCATCATTATCATAATGTCCAGATGAAACTAAATCGTTAAATCAATACAATCTTGCAAAATGGAGATAAGACACAGTTTTTATCTGTATTAAAGAAAAAAAAGTTTTTGTAACAGTCTAATAGTGTAACTTTGCCTTATTAATTTAAATTTAAGTTAGTATTTTGAAACTTCTAACGGGTCCGTCCGTATACAGCTAGGGAGGCTGTGCGTCGTAAAAATCTTATAAAATAAAACAATAAATTTTCGTGTTCAAACTTTTACTTCGCGGGGTTTTTGTCCATCAAATCATTTTTTTTTGTTTCTAACAATAAAAATATTAGATTAACCCTTCAAACTGAGAACCTTTGTACGAATATTTTTCTAAATAAAAAAAAAAAATGACATTGCTCCTAGAAATGTTTTTAATTTTGATTGGATTTCATAACGAGCGCAATTTAGATTTCGGTCCATGCTAAGTAAAGCTGGACATTTTATAATACTCTAAACCTGCTAGAACGGACAAAAACTAGGATCTGGTTGGGTCCTCAAGGGTGTCACTGGTACCTGGTAATCAATAGATTAATAACTGCTATGAAACAAAAAACGGTGTCAAATTTAGACCCTCAAAGTGTGTCTCTGGTGTGTGAGGGGTAGTTCAATGAGGCAGGAGGTGCGGGGAGGGGTCAGCGCGGGGTATATAAGGGTTCACTCCTTCAACTTGTGCCAGTCAGCGATCTGCCGGCGCGGCGCCGCCTGCACCTCGCGCCAGTGGTGCCGAGCTGACCCAGTGCCTTCAGCGCCCAGCTCCAGTCGCCCGATCACCTGAGATACATCAAACTCAAATTACTTTGTTTTAAAAAGGCATGTATATAAATCGATATCATAAAAAAATGCACATCAAAATAAATGGTTTGCACTCTAAATCTAATCTAACCAGTGTTTAGTGTGCAATCCAGTTATTTTGGTGAGCATTTAGTATTTTTTTGAGTGAAGGTTTAATATTTTCCATTTAAAAATACAATATATGTAAGCTACCTATTTGAGTTTGTTAAAATGCCCTATGGTGCATAACAGACAAACTTAAGTATGGAAATTATTATTACTAATCACCTTTTTATTAAATCAAGAGGATTAGGCTGCATGGATAGCTAAGCTTAAGTGGAGATGGACAGGATACCTTACAAGACTAGAAGATGGAAGATGGCCAAGAGCAGACCACCCGCCCGGTTGGTCGTAGCTATTGTAAGTAAACCGCGGAAAGATCGCACCATGTGGAAAAAAATCTAAAAATGGTCTCAGCATAAGTATCTTCAGCAAGACGTGGTTCAGGTTTGCGAGGAAAAACACAAAGGACTTGTTGAAGACAATATTCAGAGTCCGCTTTTTAAAATACGTCCTCTTCTTGGCAATATGCTATTTTTCTGAATAGAACTGGCAGGTTTGCGCAATATGATCTCCTGCCGAGGAATTAGTACCCTCCTCTTTCTTAGTGAATCGAAAGCTCCAGTGAGACGTGATATTAGAGATGCGCTAAGTTTGAAAAGAACTGGCAGGTTCGCGCAATTTCTTCGCCTGCCCAAGAATGATTGGTTTGGAACCCACCTCGTTCTTAGTGACGCGGTCCCAGTCTAGCACGAGTAGCTCTAGCGAAACGTGGTCGAGGGTGGCGGTGGGGGCGGCGGGGACTTCAAACACGAAGGACTCGTTGAAGACAGGATTCAGGGTCCTCTTCTTCACGTGCGTCTTCTTCTTGGCAATGCGCTGGCCGTTGTACAGAAGATACATTTTGACGTAGCTGTGGAAGGCATTTTGGGGTTAAAATTTAAATGCATCGCCAATCGAGTGTTTTTTTTGTTTCATTCGCAAGCATCAAAGTGTTGGATTTATTGTAATAGGGCAATGACGTGGAATAAAAGTAATTTCGAAATTTATCCTTTCTGTTAAAATGCTTTAGGAATTGTTCAACTACGAGTGCATGTGTATTGCGATAGTTTACTTGAGTCCTTTTGGTGGTCTTGAGACCACCACTTTATAAATGACATGTACGTACCAGTTTAGAACAGTTTAGACTATGCACCGTTTTTATGTCCACTGAACAAGGAACAATCGTATTTATTGCGCATATTCATTTAGCTCTCTCTGCAATTAGTCGTACTATCGTTTTACTGCCTTTATTTGGATCGAAAGTCCCATTCGTAGATTTGATGAAGACAGTTTTTCGGCTTGCCGTGAAAAGATATTGGCCACTAAAGTCCTTGGGTATTAAGCTTCTCTGGCTCAAAAAGGTACTTACGGATCAGCGAGTCCAGTGACGTCCATCTTAGGCAGGTTGCGTGCCTTCAGCAGTACCACGGTGAGGCGCGCGGCGGCCGGCTGCCAACACAAAGACACCAGCACCTCCCCGCGACCCACGCTGCGCATCTGAACCATAAACAATTGCATGTCAGCTTTTGGAGTGTGATGGCTGACTGGTACAAGTCTGACCAGTGGCGGATTTACCGACAGGCGGAGTAGGCTGAAGCCTAGGGCGGCAGATTTTACGGGGCGGCATTTTCTTAGTTAGCACAGGGTTGTCAAGGTTTGGTATTCTGTGGTCAAGGTCTATATAGTACCTTGAGGCTGCGTGGTTGTATCTCGCGGCACAGCGCCATGGCTTCGCCACTCTGAAGCTGAAGGCTGGACAGGGGAGATATCACTTCGCCTATAATCTCGTCGCGGGAGTATCTGTTGAAATAAGCGGACAACAAAATATTAAAACTGGTACATGTTATGTTATTTTTTCGTGATAATGTATATCGATAAATCATTGCCTTTGTAGGATATGGCCGGGCTAGATTTTCAGTATTTGTAGGGCCAAGGAACTAGAAAATCGAAATTAGAAAACCCTTTTTTAATTACTTATTCAATTAAAATAATGGCTTGCAAGACACGATTTACGATTTGTCACTAAGTTAATTCTATAATGTCAGGCTATTGTTCGTTATGCTATAGTTTTGAGTAGTTCTAGTACATAGTGTAAAAATCTTTAAAAGGCTCTTCATTTGAGGAAAACCACTTCACATAATTAAATTATTATTCTTCTGTTAGCAGAAGGACGTCGTCGCCTTTCGTCTGCTATGAGGATGTAAAGGAGCCAATGAGGATGTAAAGGATCCAGAGAGGATGTAAAGGAGCCAGAGAGGATGTAAAGGAGCCAGTGATGATGTAAAGGCTCCAGTGAGGATGTAAAGGAGCCAGAGAGGATGTAAAGGAGCCAGAGAGGATGTAAAGGAGCCAATGAGGATGTAAAGGAGCCAGAGAGGATGTAAAGGGGCCAATGAGGATGTAAAGGAGCCAGAGAGGATGTAAAGGAGCCAGAGAGGATGTAAAGGAGCCAGTGAGGATGTAAAGGATCCAGTGAGGATGTAAAGGAGCCAGAGAGGATGTAAAGGAGCCAGTGAGGATGTAAAGGCTCCAGTGAGGATGTAAAGGAGCCAGAGAGGATGTAAAGGAGCCAGAGAGGATGTAAAGGAGCCAATGAGGATGTAAAGGAGCCAGAGAGGATGTAAAGGAGCCAATGAGGATGTAAAGGAGCCAGAGAGGATGTAAAGGAGCCAGAGAGGATGTAAAGGAGCCAGTGAGGATGTAAAGGATCCAGTGAGGATGTAAAGGAGCCAGAGAGGATGTAAAGGAGCCAATGAGGATGTAAAGGAGCCAGAGAGGATGTAAAGGAGCCAGTGATTCACCTGTCGAAGCTGAGCACGACGAAGTGCAGCGTGATGCCGCCGAGCTGGTGAGGGGCGATGCCGTAAAACGTGAAGTCCTCGTCGTACACCGGGCAGCGGGTCTTGCGCACCACTCTGCGAACGAATAGATGTGATTTACTCGTGTGGTGTGTTGTATATTCAAATGATGGTGCTGAGAGATGAGCGGATAAATACATGTAGATGATAAAGTCATTAGGAACAACCTTTAACTCTGCTGAAATATTTAAAGAGGTTTGAGAGCATTTGATTGATTTCATACATGAATGGTAAATTACTCCGCTTGCCTTTTTTGCGTTGCCATAAAAGTGCAAAAATTTGGAAGCCTCTGACAGTGAAGAGCGCAGTGCTGGTCATCACAAAAATTCCTTCGGGAAACCTTTATCCAGCAGAGAACATTGAGAGGCTAAAATGAAAATCTTGAATGTTCTAAGCAAAGTACCCGTGACTGACCTGGTCTTGACCTTGTGTTGTTTGTCGGGCAGCAGTTGCAGTTTGACGTAAGGGTCGGGCCCGGCGGGCTCGCGGCCCGGCAGACCCTGGCAGGAGACCACAGACACCACCAACGCGCTCTTCTCGTTCTCATACCTGGAACAGAAGGACACACATCTTAGGAAACTCCCAACTGGCTTTCTAAACGTCTGTTCAACTTCATAGTATCCTTTGTTCTGGATAGTATCATCATCATCATTAACAGCTCATACATGTCCCCACCGAGGGGCTCGAGCCTACCCTGTAACCAGGGTGAATAGGCCTTAGTCGACCACGCTGGCCCAATGCGCGTTGGTCAACTTCACACACAACCCTTAAATTACTTCGCAGGTGTGTGCAGGTTTCCTCACGATGTTTTCCTTCACCGTAAGAGCGTCGAATAAACGTACATATGAATTCGAAAATCGAAAACACATTGGTACGTGCCGAGGTTCGAACCCGCGAACTTCTGAATGGAAGTCAACGGCCCTAGCCACTAGGCCACCGACGCTCTGAGGATAGTATACATATATTGAAATCCTTTAAAAATAGCCAAAGAAGTTTGCATGGCCTCGGCTACGAAGTGGGCTGAATTTTACTCTCAATATGAAGGCAGCTTCGTTAGGGACTGTTATATTGCTATACTGCTACGAAATCTGGCTACGACATGGGCCGAAGGGTTCCACTAAAGCAAGCTTCGCTGGTCAAGTTTCCTCACGATATTTTCCTTCACCATGAGTGTCGAATAAATCATACATTCCACGCGCCTACCGAATATATAACAATGGTCCTAGTCACTATACTATAGGCCACTGAGTGCGAAGTGCGAGTTTTTTACTCACGAAACGCGCTCGATAACGACGACGTAAACGTGCATTTAGTATGGAGAAATTTTAGTTAGCGCGTTTACTTTGGTTGCAAAACTCGCACTCGGCACTCTGACTGGAACTTTACATCAGTCAGAATTAGAAAAACAAAATACTACGAACTACGTAAACAGTGTTACGAAAGTGCTACGGAATTGAGGTACGAGCTACACAAAAAATAAAATTCTTTTGTTAAATAAATTACATGTTGTCGACTGCTAATGGAACCTGTTTTTGATCAATTGTATATGCTATTTTTACCAAACTAATACGAACTAGCCTAAAAGGTAAACTTGAAAAATCTGTACCATTTACGTCGAGATAAATCCTCAGACTAAATAGACATCAAGAATATTTTGTGATTCTAGAAAAGTTCCGTATTTTTCTTGGTACGAAGCCAAAATCTGGCTACAAGATCTACTTACATTTGTCAAACGATACAAGCAAGTCCTTGGGTTGGAAAATTCTAATGTTGCCGCCTTAACACAAAAAGTCGCAACCGCCATTATTTTCTTGAAAATAAGTTAATGGTACCGTTTTACTCAGAATCGTTTTCTTAGTATAACCGGTGTTTTCAGCAATTTAAAAAAAACTATCATATGCGCCCTTTTTTATTATGACGGCAGAATACTTATCTTTAATAGCGTCATATCATCCAACAATACGTACATATAAAGAAACTTTCTTGAGTCGATCACGACTAATCGTCGTCATATATAAATACTAAGGCTTATGTAAGTAGTGCTTATGTAATTATTATTTCAGGATTGCATCTGATATGCCTACTCTATATAAATACATAATTTGGTTACTAATATACAAAATACTACATGTAATTATTTATTTATTTTTCACATTTACCGAAAGACCGTAAAAGCTGAACTAAGGCCACTGCTGGACGAAGGTCAACCTTATAGACTTGCCAAGTGATATGTGGAGATATTAGAAGGATAAATAAAACTTTGTTTGTACAACACAATTTTAAAGTTATACTAGTTTTGATCTTAACAATATGTCTACGTGTTTGTTATCTCAGTAAATAATCATGATACATTTGTATTACAGACTTAGTTATTATTTCCATAGCTATTAAATAAAATAAAAACTGTATTACACCCGGAACACTGGTCACTTGCTAACTAGCTCAATCTCTCTATACTATCCTAGTATTACTAGGTAAATAACAGCTACAAGTGTCGCGTATACTATGGGAGCAAGCGGGTCACGAGGCTCACCGCCTGTGGTGACACATCGATTACAGTCACATTACAGCCATACAGCCTGTTATCAGTATCGGAAAACATGGCCGTGCCTCGTACCTATGGCGCCAGACGGGCTTGCCATAGCCAAATCTATACTATACAAGTAATAAAACTGAAGAATCGCCGTGCTTGTACAATGATTAGTTTTTCAAAAAACTGGTTGTAGGTGATGAAGAGAGTGTAGATGAATAAAAAAAACAAGTTAAAAAAAAACCGTCTGTCTGTCTGTCTGTTTGTTTGTACACGCTAATCTGTGGAACTACTGGACGGATCTGAATGAAACTTTACAATGGTATAGCATACTATATACTATATAGGTTAATAAGCAAAAGTAAAACAACAGTAAAATCAAAACCACTATAGTTTAAGTTATGCTATAAAAAATATATTTTCGGACCGTCAGGCGTTTCAACCGCGATTGCCTAACCAAACTGGTAGTAATCTCACAAAGTAATATTATTAAAATTTTATCATCTCCGAAGTAACTAAAGACAAAAATTCTACATCTCCGCTTTGATAAAAATGGTACAACTTAGTAGTTGAAACTCGATATATCTAGTTTGTAAGTCTCCTCCCTGTCACGTCACAGGAAAAGCCACAAATCGATAATTTTATAGAGCTTTATCCTCTATAACCTTTGATAAGTGGCTTCGCTATACGGACAAAATACATCGCGCCACATACTACAACATTGTTTCCATGTAATTTGCTCCGGAATGGAGTAAACCACAATTTTGTTAGTCTTTCTGTACTGTTGCAATGTTGAACACTAGTTTTATTTTAAGTTGCGTTTAATTACCGGGCTAGGATCGGAAAAAACCCAAGTTTAATGACCAACTTTTACTAAGTAACACGGCCGTGATACTCTAAGTACTTCTGCAACATTTTTTAAGTTTACAAGGTTTATCATCCTTCAGCTCATATATGTCACCACCGAGGGGCTCGAGCCTACCCTGAAATCAGGAGGAATAGGTATTTGTCGACCACGCTGGCCCAGTCGCTGTCGGTGTGGGTTGGTCAACGTAACCTTTGAATTACTATGTAGGTGTGTATTATGGTATGATATTTTTCTGTATGTTAAAAATGTCGAATAAACGTAAATATGTTAAAATTATGAATTCTAAAATCGAAAACACATTGGTTCGTGCTGAGGCTTGAACCAGCGTCTCCCGGATTCTCAACGACCCCAGCCACTGGCCATCGACACTCTATTTATCACTAGAACAACATTAAAGAGTCAAGTACGTCCACACACGGCACGTAACCCACTGGTGGGCGGACGGGTATTTACGTTTATTGCTCCTCCACTTACGGCACTAAAGCGAAAACCAAAATAACTATTTTACCGAAAGCTACATAAAAAACAACTAAGAATAACCCATGAATGGCTGCGTCATCCCTTTAGAATAGTATAATAATATCTTTCTTAAAAGAGTCCGTAACCAAGATTCGAAAATTAATATCTATTAAGAAGTAATGTACCCCATCACCACAATCCATCACAGTGTGGGCAATGCCATTACGCCTACACAAATGAAACTTTGGTGAATCTGTGGCTGAACCTTCTGTGGCTGAACATAGTATAATAGATAGCCTGATAGGCTGTTACCCTTTATAATAGTACATTTACAACTTGGGCTTATTTTACGAAGTTACTGTTACAGGCACAATTCAATTTCCATTTCGTAGCCGATCGTAAAGAGAACACGTTTTGATTCCCGTTACAATTTTTGAATGTGATAGAGTAAGAAAATTATGTCTTTATGTTGATTAAGACAAGTTGGTAATATCATTTCAATAGCCATCAACAAAATATTCACAGGTTAATAACTTTTTAACTTTTTTTTTTAATCATCTTCGTTTCGTCTTTTTGTATGAAAATATATTTATTTATTTACCAATATAAAACAGATTCAAAGACTAATTTTGCTATGCAAAGAACATAACAATACAAGTATTCTATATTGTCATTAATAAATAAACAAAACTAACGAACAAACATTATATAGTACTGCAACTTAAAAATACTAAAAGTAATTAAGGTGAAATTCCCTGAAGGATCTGGTTACAAGAAGCTTCCATTTTGTAGGCTTTTAGACAATAGGTTGTCAGGTAACGCTCTGCGGGCCTTTATTAGCAGTTGTTTAAGGCAGTTTTAGGTTCAATTAGAGCGGGTTTGTGGAGCCAGATAATAGGCAGAATTATAATACTGTCTGAGTCTGAGTTTCGAGGAAATATTAAGAAAAATTTTCGTCGTGTCCGTCGTGAGACAATCTCGTTATATTTTATGAGTAAATTTTGTTGTCGGGAATCGGTTAAGTTCATTGTATCTATTTATTTAACTATTTATTGTACACACAAACAAACACACATAGGACAAATACATATAATATGTAGAGAGACGATACAACAGATCTGCTTATTTCTGAAGAAATATCTTACATCATTTATGAAGCGTAAAAATAAAACTACTTACTCTAATTGCTGAAAAATCTGTCATAGTCTATAACAATAATAATAGTTATGAATTCGATATTATTCGCGTTTTAGGTACATTACAAAATCTTTGAGGAGCGTTTCGGCATATTATTATGTCTAAATAAAATCTTTGTGACTTACTACGTTCTCTAGGTTTATTTCGACCTTTCTCGCCTTTATATAAGAACGTAGTATCTAACCAACCCACTTTAAAATTCAATCAAATAGTCGTACATTATCGCTGTATAGACGAAGCCTCTCAACATCCGCGCTACTGAACAGGCTCTATTAAGATTTACAGCCTCGACATTGAACTACGTGGTGAAAGCCTACATAATATCTATTTTATCTACCTAGGTCTCTACTGGGGTTTTTATTTCACTTTGGGTACCCATATAAATGGCTCCTACTAAAGTAGGTATTCCATAAATGGAACCTATCAATATGTACCGCAGTCTATTAGGTAAAGTGAAGAGCACGCAAAGGTGAACAGTTTGGACTTTGCACAGTTCTTATGTCCATTGAATAAGAAACAGAATCTTACCTTGCGCTTGGCCGTACTTACAAAAAAGACGAATATTTAAAGACTTCACTACTAAACTAAAAATAATTAAAAAGAAATTAAAGTTAAAGTATTGCTCTTTTCTTTTTGGACGTTTATTGTGTAAAAAACATTTTTATAGAGATTATATTTAAAGAGCTCTTCGATAAAAATATTGGTAAGCTTTTTTTCCTGAAGGTACCATGTATCTGGGACCCCTAGTGGAATATTCCTATCTACCAGGGCACCAGCATCGTATAGGCACTCTCAGATACATCAGTAAAACTTTATGAGCCATATAATACCGGAGACAAATTGCCTCCAGGGTACAAGTTTTCAAGTTACAGTTCGATGGTAAAATATTTTTACGACTTGGTTTTTATAAGATATATGTATTAATGTAGTTTTTTATCTTGAAAATGTCGTACTTAATATTTGCAATATTATTTTAATATTAGCGTTTCATAAAATTAGCGAAACATTTTTCCCGTGGGAATAAGGATTTTCCCCAAGGTAAAAGTTAGCCCATGTCCTTTCCCAAGGTGTAGGTATTCTATCTTTGTACCAAGTTTCATTTAAATCGATATAGTAATTTCGGAGCCTATTTAATGCAAACAAAACAAACAAGATCTTTCCTCTTTAATTTTAAGTATAGATATATTTGTATCGATAAAACTGATGTCTGAACAGAACGATACTCGTTGAGAAATAAACTTATTTACTGAGAAATCACTTCATAGATTTTTGTTTAACCTGTCACATTAGCTTTCTTGTTTTTTCTTGTTCGAATAAAATGTTTCCCATTGTAAAAGCTATTAGTACGAGAGCCCACGACCAAAACCATGTCTCATAGCAATACGGCAAAAACCCTATAAAATCGTTAGATTGTATGATTCTGAACCCGACTAGGTATGTAGTAACGGTCGAAAGTGTAGCAACTGCGTGGGAGGCCATTTCTGCTGTGTCAAAAAAAAAAGGCAGTCGGTATTATAGCAATACGTCTGATAGTGAAAATGTACATAGATTTTATAATTTGTATTACGAAAAAGTTTGTTTTCAGACATTTTGCGCGTAGCATATAGCCTGAGCGCATTTTTGAAAATGTCAACAAATTTAGCCGACCTGTATCATAGCAATACGGATAATATTTTTTTTTAACTTTTCGTATTGCTGCCAGGATTACCTAAAACCTGTTTTCAGACACTTTAAGTGTAGCATATACTCCCAAAAATCTCTACCAAAAGTCTGATAAAGAAGGTGCTACACTTAATTTGTCTGATATAAATTTTTTGCACATGTGGACAACTTATTTTATCATGTCCAACAATTTTCAGACATATTGCTATGATACCGATCGGTAAAATTTGTTAACATTTTCAAAACGATCTCAAAATTTAATGCGTTCACATTTCCGTCTGAAAATTGTTTTGTTCGCATCAAATAACCAAAATTTACTAATAAAAAAGATTTTCAGACATATTGCTATGAGACATTTTTTTTGTCTCATTTTTAATTTTTTTAAGTGATTTTACGGGTTTGCGCTACACCACTAACGTCTGAAAAATATGTTTCCGGTATCTCAGAACTATCATTCAACTACAGTCTGCAAATCAGACATATTGCTATGATGCAGTTCGGTAAAATTCTTTGACAATTTTGAAAATTCGGTCAGATCAAACGCTACGCGGAAAATGTCTGATATTGGTATTTTCGAGTTCAGGATAATCGTATCTATCGATTTGATGCGGTTTTGGCCGTATTGCTATGAGACAAAAATCTTGGTCGTGGGCTCTCTAACTATATGCTGTGCCTATTTACGCTATTCAATCTGCCAATTTCTACTGCAATCCATTAGTAATTTAGTCATATTTTCACATTTTAAAATATTATCAAAAACTTTGTATAGGATTGTTGTTATTTATTGAACTAAAACGCAATATCACTCTAGTTATTTTCTTTATTAATTTGGAAGTGATTTCGCACTAAAAATATATATTTTTTTTTATAAAAACAGTGGCCTCTAGATCGTTTTCTTAAAGTAGTACTAAATACTAAAACTAACTCGCGGTCTCATTTTCCCCACAACAAAGCGAATATCTGTATTCCGAGCTGTTTCTTATTCAGATCCCGTCTGAACGAGGTCAGAACGCGTTCCTACATCTAGCATTTACATTATAGGTTTAGAACATCTTGTGACTTGCGTAATATACTGGTAATAGTAATGTATATTTTGATACGTAATAGACTTTACAAGCGTGCCGTTCGTTTGTGCGGAAAGCGCAACTTTAGAGAGCTTTCAACAGAGAGAGAGAAAAGAGAGAGAGAAAAAAAGATTTTATTCAAACAATTGTGTCACAAACATGGTCTAAGAAAACAAGGTCTTGTATCCGGACAAGCCTACGTCATCATGCTGTTCATCCTTGTCAAATGCGTGTTAATAGACAAGGATGAACAGCATGTTGACGTAGGCTTGTGTCAAGTCACGTGGTCCGAATGCAAGACCTTGTTTTCTTAGACCATCGTGTGCCATGGTCACACACAACACACCGGAAATTACAGAGTAAAAGTAAATACAGTAAGATTATACTAACAAACAATAAACAACGCATACTGTACTACGATGTGCAATGTGGCGCAGGAGTGAACCAGGTACTAAACGAAGTCCGGTGAAGCTTGATTGGTCGTACTTTTTCGACACAAGCATAGGTCAATTTAAAAAAAAAAGACTCAGCTTAATTGTCTACCTCTTGTGAGACAGATGCCGATTTTCAGTCGCACCTTTTGATTTTCGCCAACCGAATCCCGAGATGAGCAGACAGGCGCGTTGCGTTTACCTATCATTTCATTTAATGACCTTCATGTTCCATGTGTTCTCAAGCCTTATTCGCACCGAGGCAACAACATGCAACAATGTGCAACAGTGTCGCATTTCACATAATTTATAAATTAATTTTGCAGTAAAATATTTTGAAAATTATGTAGCCATGATGTGCCTCGGCGTAAAATATAAATATTTTTATTCATATTCGATTGGACCCATGCCACTAGCAGCGCTGCGTTTGGCGCATGAATGAATGGCACGCTTTAATTTCCATATATTTTGACGAACATTTTTATAAGTCTTGTAAAAGTATGAAATAAATGAATTTATCTATCTGTAAAGTAAACAGTTTAAGGACACCCCACGGCTTACGTAATACTCGTACCGATATTCAATACAGGGTATGACATAAGTCTGGAACACATGAAGTACCCACTTATATTTCATCGTACAGAACGTGGATCAGAGGTCAAACAAAATTACACTCTTTATGTTCTGCAAAATGTCTCATGTTGCTTTCCTTGTAAATGATGATATACAGAGCGGCCTATTGATAGACGTGCAAAAGAAAAAAATGATACCTTATATTAGGTGTATATCCACCCCCATGTATGTTCCGCGATATTTGAAAGTTTAGGAGCTACAATTTTTTGAATATTTTTTTCGAACCTTTCCTTAATTTATTTTTTGTATTTGTAGTAGCTTAAAATATAAATAAAATAACGAGCAAAAGCATCCATTTACATATAACTACTTTCTGCTAGATATGTCGTTAAAAATTGTTTTTATATAGGAGTGACCTAGATAGATAGTATTATCGCTTCTAAAAACCCCCACATTAAAATTTGCATCCAAATCGTAGGGTCGTTTTTGAGAGCTCGAAAAATATATTTATTCACTAAATATATTATTATTCATATAAGACCACAAAGATAAGGTAAGGTTTAATATAATATTAATATAGCTACTATTAGTCTAGATCATTTAGCTTTAATCCAGGTCTACGAGGGGCCGTATCACGTATTTTGTGTAGTTTTCTGTTTACGTCTCGCAGTTTCGGGTCGCAGAGGGTAACAACTATGTCAAGGTCATTTTTAGGTTACCTAAGTTATATTTTTATGTCTGGCAATCACGATTTATTATTTAGTAGCTAGATTGGCTAGATTATGGTCTAAGAAGGTAAGATATTCTCCTAAGTCCCGAGAACATGCCTACTACGTCATCAGAGGTAGAGAAAGAGAAAAATATATAGGTACATTACCACACGTGTAAGCAGGATAGCCAGATTGCCAATATCAAATTTCGATGTTTAGTACCAAGTGCAGTATAATACCATTATTTTACCATATTATGTGGGCTAGAATGAAATGCAATTTCACTGTAAGAATTTCACAAAAAAAAAATCTTAACACAACTTTAAAAAATCTCTTTAAATCATAAAACGTTATTAATATTTTTATAATATTTAACACTTAATTCTGGTTTGACATTTACTATGATAAAGCTAAAGTTCAAAGCGTATAATTACAGAAGAATCTTTTAAAAATAGCTTGTTGTTTCAACCCATTTTTCATATAATTTTTATATTTTGCTTTCGTTCAAGAGTCAATTACTGATTTTAATTTTTAAAGGATTTTAAAATCAGATTTTTTTCTTTTTTCATACCTCTATGATGTGTTTAAAGATCAGTAGTAACAAGTTGGAGAAAATATAAAGTGCGTACCTAGCTTAGCTTTAGTATCAAATTTTAACCAGAATCCCAAAAATGTTTTAAATAATTGAATAGAGTTGGTTATACAGACGCCCAAGTTTGTCGCGATTTGTGATGAGGCTGACGAGATAACAACAAAGTTTGACAACATCGATAATAAGAGAGTTGGTCTCTTCTGGGAAACCTCTGGTTTGAAACTTCTGAAAGCAATTACATGAAGAGCTTTAACCTTCAAAACTGTGAGCGAAAGGTAAAGAGGGAAACCTTTGACATCTTTGGCGTATATTTTTCATTAAACTTGGTAAAAACTTATAACTTTCATAATATCTTATATTACGTACAACATACTCTTACGTATGGAGTTATTAGGTACTTTATATTTCGAAACACAAAAAATACTACTCTCAGTAGTTTTTTTATGTAGCACTCGTGCGTATCATTATATTCAGCCCACTAATATAAATTGAAAATACAGTTTCATACAAGTTCATGACAGCTTCGCCACTTGCGGCGCGGTTTGACCCCGCGATAAGCGAGACCGTATCAAAGTACAATAATATATTTACATCACTTAGTTAAGTCGAGGCGAGTTCACAATATTGCTGTCTTTTGTGGAGAAGAACTCGTCGGAAGAAATTCCACAGGCGTTCCATCTTTTCAAATTTTTTTACAAAATTTTAGATTATTATTTTATACAATTTTATTAATATAACAAAGAGTGTAAACGAAATATACAATTAAATGAAGGCAACCAGACAAAGTAGAAAAACTTAACTATATAATAAAACCAATCAACCTATCACAAGCACAACCGGCAATCGACTAGAGCAGACCAGTCCCCCCCAAGCAGCACCACGTTCACGAGTTTGACGTATGAGCACAGAAGAAAATAATAGTACTAAGTATGGGTCAGCCATATGTTCTGCACCTTAAATGATTGTTTTTGAACAGTGCAACAAGGCCTGTTTCTACTCACCGCAGTTTGAAGTGCAGGTCTCCCAGTTTCCCCTCGTTGGGAGTGTCAGGTTCGAGGGCCTTGTCCTTCTTCTCAGTGGCATTGGCGTCGGCGAGCTCCTTGCTCAGCGGGCTCGGCTCGGCCGGGGGCGCCGTGGGAGAGTGCGGGCTGTTGCCTCCGGATGGCTGGGTACACAAAAATATACATTGTAATTAGTGTAATTAATGCCTTTTTTCATTGCGATTGTCAGATTTTGATGGCGTCGTACCGATTGATAAATGTATCTGTATTTGCGGTAAAGGCATTCAAGGGGTATTGAAGCAGCTGGCGATGGAAATTAAGCTTTTACTAGGGTGTGATTGAGAAGGTCTCGTGTATCACACCCACTGTTTAATTCGTCTGTCATAGACGTGTAAGGCCGATGATGATTGAGCTGGCAAAGTAGCAGCGGATGGCACTCTACATACGGAAGTCGGGTAGCATGGTGCGGTAGGTGACGGAGACAAATATACCACAGATTATTAACAGAAAGACCACTCCAGCCCGTTTAACATGCTTGGTCCACGCGTAACAGACATAATTTTGTCGTGCGTATTCTCTTATCCTGTTGGAGGATATTTCAATATGGCGGGTTTTTTGACAGTTAAATGTGCGACAAACTTTTGTCATAGCACTGCATGTTACGGGGACATGTTATGACGTAAGTTAGCCCGACCTAAAAAGGTAGGAATAGCGTGTTTCGCTCCGGACTCTTTAGGAGTAGGGGAGAGTGGTTGTCACTGACTTAGTTCTGCTTCATATGTCACGTCGTTTATACTTACAGGATGTGGTTGCGGGGGTGAAATAGCAGCAGGCGTAGTGGGGCCGTTGGGGCCGTTGGGGCCAGTGGGGCCGGTGGGGCCGGTCGGGGCGGTGGGTGAGGGCGACTTGCGCAGGTAGTGCGTGGCGGAGCCCGGCGAGCGCACCGCGGTGGCCCTCCGCGGGGGCTGGAACACCAGCGCCTTGTCTGGCCCGCGCTTACCACCTGATACCATTCAACAAATAATGTATTTTTTTAACTCAATAATAGTTTATCGCTGTTTAGCGATACTACCCTTAGCCTGCTCTCGACTACCAAAGGTTAGCTGGAAGAAACTGCTTTGTAGCATTAAGTTCGCCTGTGTACATTATAAATGCAATAAAGAATTTTCATTCATTCATTCATTCATTATTCAGTAGCGTGCAGTTAGTAAGTATAGCATCCTAACATTTTATTTAAGTTGTTTATATTGTATGCACGGACCCGTCTCACTATGTATCTCCTCACTCTAAAGTTGCTTGGTATAAATTGCTACTCAGCAAAAAGTTTATTATCTATTCTTTTCTCAGAGTTTGTTTCATGATTCATCATTTCAGCCTGTAGACGTCCACTGCTGGACTGCTGCCTCCCCCAAAAATCTCCACAACGATCGGTCCTGCTTGGCCCGCATACAGCGGCTTCCCGCGACCCTCACCAGATCGTCGGTTCACCTTGTGGGGGGCCTGCCCACGCTACGTCTTCGAGTATACAGAACTAGAATACAGAATACGAGTTTGTTTACTCTTTCGAAAGTGAAGAGCCTTGGTTGTATAGTATAAGAAATAAAATAGTTTCCGATTAGGTATAGGATGCAAAGGTATCAACTTCTATGACAACGTCCACCAAGGTCTTAGCTAAAGCGGCGTGAAGTTTAAATAGCGCCATGGATATTTCTGGAAACCCAATTATTTAAAAAAAAATCATTTTCACGAAGACTTAAAAAAATCATTTTCGGTTCTGCCATTCAAATTTAAAATGCAGCAAGTCATTTTTTAATATTAATAATTTACAGATTTGTAAATAGATCAGATACAAAGACCTTTATTTTTCTATCAGATTTTTCTATCTGAAGTAGATAAGCTACTGATTCTGAAACTGTAACATATTAATTAAAATAAAAGAAAAAATTAAATGGCGTACTGCATTTAAACGTTAATATTATTAAAGAGTAATGCAATTACACTTTTTAAAACTTTCACGGTTGTTTTTATAACTATTAAGATTTAAACAAATAAACCACGGTAAATATCCCGTTTTAAATCTTAATAGTTAGTAATGCAATGAGTTGTATGTTGGTGTTACCGAGCTTGTGGGCTAGCGAGTTCCTCCGGCGCGCGACCCAGCAGGCGAAGGCGGCGAGCAGAGTGACCGCCGCGCCCGCCGCTCCCACCACCACCACCCAGAACACCGCGCCATGCAGCTCGCCCGCTACACAACACAAACAAAAACCCTCAATTTTTTTTAAAGACAAACAGCCACATACATAAAAAATACTTTTAATGCCCTTTTTCGAGGTCGCGCTGCGCGAAGTTTCGGTTTTCAGCGCTTCTCCCACAACGATAGAGGCTCGCGCAAGTCACACGCACGCATGTACGTATACCTATACACAGCGCGTCATCGTCGTCGGGCTTTGACTCGCTAACTAAATTGTTACTTTAGATTATAGTCCTCTATATTTAAACAATAATTGTATATTTCTAAATATTTTTTCTAAACAAAAATATTATCATAATCATCAACATTTCAGCCAGTAGACGTCCACTGCTGGACTGCCCTGCCCACTGCCACTTAACAAAAATAACAATACCATAAACAAAAATGGTAACATAAACCAAAACCTGTGCTAAACTAATCACTACTAAGTACAATGAATTACTTTTAAAACATTTTTTTTGAAGACTGGCAATGATGAACAGAACATAACAAAATCAGTAAAATTTTCATTATACGAGTATAGTTACAAAATACTAACTTACGAGTACTTCCCTACTATACTGCCGCAATAAGTCAAAAGGGCTGGTTAATCTAAATCAATCTAAAGAAATTAATCACATTCGACCAAAAATTCACGCCATTAGTTTGATGGTGACAAAAACATAATTGGTGAGATTAACCAGCCAATAGCATTGCGTGCCACTAACTAAATCGCGGTGATTAATGATTATTCAACGTAGATTAACCAATGAAATAACGAATTCATCATGTTTTTAATCGCCTACTGACTTGCGTGGAAATTAACCACACGTGTTTGTTTCAACACAACACGACTCTAGGGACCTTATAACCTGCGTATAAATGTGTGAACCGCCATGTCCGACTAAAATAGGCAATTTGTGTGTGATAACAAGATAGAATTTGTTTTGTGATTGGCTATTTTTTTCTCTAAAAAGGGTAATATGTGATAATGATAAAAAATTAAGAGCTTTTTGATTTATGCCCAATTTCTTTTCTTTCTTCCTTAGTTTGGCAAAAAGAAAAGATGCCACTTAATAGCAGAGAAAACTTACATTACGAATAAGCCTCCTTCTCGCCGAGGCAACGACATGCAAGAGCATCGAATGCCACATAATTGTGATTTAAAATATCTTGTGGTATGCCACATTTGCTTCATGGTCCTTACGCTGAGACCACGTCGTGGCTAGATAATTTTCAAGGCGTACTACTGTAAAATGTATGTATAAATTTTGTGTCATATTCTTGCCTGCCTAAATGAAGAAACGCGCATCGGGTTACATACAGGTCTATGAAACCTGCTTAATTCGTCCTCGGAAATACGAGTATATAAAGTAAACCATGGGTAAACCTAGTTGATTGAAAAGATCAGATAGTGGTTGTATGAAATATTTTATTTCTTATGTGATTTTCTTTTCAAGGAATCCGATCGTCGGTAATTCTGCCAACCTTGGCGAGATTGAATTGATTTTGTTCAAAGGAAGGAAATCTGAAATATCTGATATTTCCATCAGATAAAGCGAGAAGAGTGTTTTTATAGCTTGCTCGATTTATCTGTATTTCCAAGTAATATTTATCTATACTAATCTATACTAATATTATAAAGAGGAAAGATTTGTATTTTTGTGTGTGTGTGTGTGTGTATGTTTGTAACGAATAAACTCAAAAACTACTGGGCCGATTTCAAAAATTATTTCACCTTTAGAAAGCTACATTCACCCTGAGTAACATAGGCTATATTTTATTCTAAAAAAAATAGGGATCCTTACTAAAACTTCAATAATGTAACCCAAGGTGTAAAAACCTAAAATATTCCTAATAATTGAATGGGCTCCAAAACTACTGAACCGATTTTGGTAATACTTGGCACAAAGATAGAATAGACCTTGGGAAAGAACATAGGCTACGATTTACCGCGGGAAAATTTCTCATTCCCATGGGAAAAAATGTTAAAGCGGGCGAAGTTGGCACAAAGATAGAATTGATCTTGCGGAAGAATAAACGCTAACTTTACTGCGGGAAAATACCTCATTGCCACGGGAAAAACTATTAACGCGGGCGGAGCCGCGGCGGGAAGCTAGTGTTCATTATAGTAATATATGTGAAACGAAGATTTGGTTTTCCTTTTAAAGAATGTTGTGCTCACGAAAGGGTTTGAAGAAGACGTCGAAAAGTGATTGTAAAATCTTACTTCGAATAAAACATATTTCATTTCATTTCATTTCAGAAGAGCTTTCTGAGGTGTCTAAAAATATTTTCTCGAAAAAAAAACTTGTGTCCGATTTAAATCTTTACCACTCTAATCTCTATACACGTCACAGTTATTAAAATAATATAGTTATTGTTAAGAACTCCTATTCACAAAATTTTGTCCTTAGGTCCAGCTACGGATTAATAAATTTATTTAGGGAAGCAACCCAACAAGTAACTAAGCTCAGTTCATCTCATAACACAGGTTATACCAAGAATCCGTATGCGAATTTTATAGTTTTCTATGAAATTAAACTATTCATATTTTAATAAATTATTCTGTAAGTAACACTCTATCCCACATACAAAAAGCCTTATAATAACCAAGGCTGAATGTTTGTACCTAAAATAACAGAAAAAGATTCTAAGTAAATGTTCGTAATCAATCTCAGTTGTATTGAAATAGCGTGTCAATACAGTATTTACGAAGCTAACAGCCTGCAAAGTTGAGTACACCTTTGTGAGGAGCCTAAACCCCTTTAACAGAGGGGAGCGGCGCGGGGAGGGACAAGTTTTTCAATAAAGCCTGTAAATACGCTGATGTGGTTGGTATACAGGGTCATATCGTACAAAAGCGGTTGACATTTTTTCCTACTTTTTTACACTTATTTTGTATCCGAAATTGAATCCTTGTAAAAGATACGATTTCTAATTTGAAGACATGAAACTTCCACACATATAAATTTTTTCTATAGCTATTACACACATACATAAATTCACGCCTCTTAACCGGAGGGTTAGGCAGAGACCGCTTCCTTCAATTTGCAAAGATATACTTATTTAGCTTTACTTACATTCACTAATCTCATCATGCACGTAGGTTTAAAGTACTCCTGACCCGACCTTTTGTCAGAATGACCTCGATTTGTTCGTGTAACGTTTCGCCTTGGCCTTCCCCTACCAATATTTCCTTACACTCTCGCCTTATAATTAGTTTACTCAATCTGTCTTTCTTCATTACATCCATTCACATAAATACATAGCTATTTATGTATTTATATTAACACTTTATGTAAATTTTGAAAGGTTTTTCTCATCCTTGAAAGGTCAAAGTCAAAGTAAAAATAATAGTATAGGTATATTTATAATAGGTTTATTTAAAAAACACCTAATGTCGTCAGATCGGAAGTCATTTTTAGTTTAGTAACATAAGAGCAAGGATGATATAAGTACTACCGTTTAATTCAATTCAATTCAATTCAAATACACTTTATTGCACATAAAACACATTGGTACAGAGAATAAGGTAAAGGCACAGTAAAGGTTGGAAAAGGCAATTGGCGGCCTTATCGCTTTAAGCGATTAAAAGTCATAGTTAGTTCTGTCATTATGTCACGCTTGACACCGCGTTACGTAGTAAACCTGATTAAAGTTGTTGTTAATGATTTTTTATGGCGGTGATGATAAAGTTATGATTAAGACCCTATATACCTGTTTCGCGCTCGCTTCCAGACATTCCCCGTATTGACAGACATACGTGTGTTCGTACTGGGGTGTACTTTCTCGTTCATTTGAGAGGCTTTCTGTCAGGAAAAGGTCATGTACGACGCCTTTTGCTGATAAATACGGTGAATGAAACAATTGATTACGATAAAATAGCGCATTAAGGGGCTCTACCACGCTAAGTGGCGCCGCCACCCTTTAAAAAATAATAACTCGGAAAATAATCAATTTTTCAAAAATCCGGTCCACAGAGCTGGAGTCGGGTTGCTGTAGGATATATAGAAGCTATTAACTTTATTTATTGTATCTCGCTGTAGTTAGAGATAGGAAATTAGCGAAAAACGGCCACTTTTCGCATTTTATCTATCTATAACTACATTGAACTATAATAAACATATGTGATTGCTTCTATATATCCTACAGCACCCCGACCCCAGTTCTGTGGACCGGATTTTTGAAAAATTGATTGTTTCCCGAGTAATTTTTTTTTTTTAGGATGGCGGCGCCACTTAGCATGGTAGAGCCCCTTAAATAAAAATAAATACTTAAAGGTTTTGAAAATCACTTAATAAAATCAGAATTTTAAGCTTTGTTCAAACTAAAATATTACAAGGAGTCAACATTAGTTAGAACTATCTATAACATAATAACTCCATTCAAGTAATAAAGCTTTAACTGCATTATTCCATTAAAGATATGGAAAACCAACAAAAGTCTCGAAAATTTTATATCTATCTTCACCCAACACGTATTCGTATCGTAGTAAGCTGCTACGCCGTAGCTCGTAGACGTTTCGTAGCCACTTGAGATAGCCGTTTGCTCCGTATCGTAGCCATCTGCTTTGTGGACGCAAAGGGCCCATTATGGCAATCTTAAGGGCCGTCTAGTTCAATTTTAAGGGCCCAAAGTACCTTATACGTTGTAGCGTTTGCTGTAGTAATTAATATAATGTAATTTATATACTCAGCGTACCTAATTTTTACAGCTGGAATAATTTAGTCATTAGGATTACCTTTTTAAGTGTGTAGTAATTTCGTAATTTTACCTGGAGTAGTATTTTAGCTGGTAAAATTTTAAATTGTTTAAAATTATTTGAATTAAATTATAGATACTGAATGGAAACGGTTGCCCAACTAAAATTTTGAAAATATCTATTTCGGAGAATAAATAGTTATGTATAATATGCTGAAGAACCCAAATATATATTTTACTAAAATTACTTTAAATTTAATACACGTAAAAGTAAATGTTCATATATACACATTGTGTAGTTGTCATCATATTACAAACAGACAAGTTAAGCGTAGACAAGTCAAGTGTCTAATAATTACAGGGCTTACGTATTCAAGTGTGGATAAAGTTAGGAGAATGCCTAGCTTTCGGTAAATAAGTAAAGGTTTCCTTCCATTCAAATAGATGTTACGCAAATTTCCACCACAAGGACGAAATTAGCAATAGTTTAAAAGCTCAATAAATATGTAATTTACTTACCTAGTTGTTTAAAAAAGAAATTTGAATTACACTTATTCTGTAAGCTCTTAAACGATGTCTACAAACCGAGTATATTTGTTAATATGAAATTTTGCACAAGAGTTTCTAATTAAACGTGTAATCCCAACCAAATATTAATTAATGAAGGGCGGAGAATTTGAAAAACCGCAAATTGTAATCTGCTATCTATCGATCCATCCTCAAAGACGGCCGTTTCTAAAATTAGTAAGATTTTTGCTTGAAACCTTCGATATTTTTTTTCTGAAAAACATATCCTTCATTCTATTCTACTGTACAATTTTTTCTTGCGTGCGGAGTTGAATAAAGTGTTTTTCTGAGCGGCTATGCGGCTTAGTCGCATGCCGCCCGAGGGTTCGCCTGTAATCCAATTTCAGGGGAGGTATTTTAGGACGCGGCTACATCTATTATGAGAGTATCCTTGGGATAATGTTCTAGACAAGAAACGGCCATGTCGTAAATTTAATATCATAAAATTGATGTCCTTTTTTATTTAAATCAACCCTCATATTCAATACACATATTATCATATCAAAGTACAGTAAAGTTGTGGCGGTGCGCCACATACTACGTCATTAGAAGAGCGACCAATTAGAAGCCGAGGCCTGAAACGCGCTATCAGAGTTTTCGCAAGACATTGAATGAATACAAGTTCCAACGAAGTACAGTTGGACCGCGGTCCCCGGGCTCACCACCATGCCCCAAGGAAGATCTTCTTAATGCCTCCACAAAGTAAAAGTAAAGTAAAGTTTCACCACATTTGCTAAAAAGCTAGTTTCCATTTAAAAATTAGCAGTTGCATTGGCATTGCAGTATTATCCAATCACAATGTATAAGCAATGTTTTAATTTAATCGGTAGAGGATGGTTTGGTTTTGTAAAAGAACTAGACTATAAAACCTATCCTAATTAAAGCGAAATGTTGCTGCGATATGACGAAAAACCTGCAACTAAATAGATAAAAAAACTAATTTAGCCTTAATTATATTGTAGTATGAAAATTCAGATAGCCACTAAGATAAGGGATATAACTAGATTAGAATCGAAATAGGTATGTAAATTGGAAGTAACTGAAAATGATTAAATACCCGCAATTTCAATCTACATAGAGCAACGGTCTGATCCTTGCCCGCACTAAGACCTAACTAGATTATCTCTAATCTTATGGTAGGTAGGTAGACATGACCTGCTGACGTAATGACTTAAGCGAATTGAGCTCTCAATCAATCAAGTGATGATATTGGAGGTTTGATCGGAGGTTTAGCAATCACGCCGACGCAACCCGGGGCGCTCAAATAATACTCACGAGTCAATAAGAGCGTCGGTGGCCAAGTGGCTAGGGACGTTGACTTCCGTTCGGAAGTTCGCGGGTTTAAGCCTCGGCGTTTACGATTTTCGATTTAATATGTACATTTATTTGACGCTCTTACGATGAAGGAAAACATCGTGAGAAAACCTGCTCAAACCTGCGAAATAATTCAATGGTTGTGTGTGAAGTTGACCAACGCGCACTGGGCTGATTTCAGAGTAGGTTAGAGCCTCTCGGTGTAGACATAAATGAGCTGTTAACTAACACCTAATAATGGCATTTGTGAAAATGATAGTTTATAAAATAATTAAGAAGCTTTTAATAACTTAAAGTCAGATAGATTTCTTAAAACATCAATCATTTCTAAAATTCCTCAACCTTGAAGTTGTTTAAAACACACTGTTACAAATTTCAAGGCAAAATAATGCATTTTCTATTTATATGTTTCCCTTGTGTGTAATAAGTTACTTAATTACACTAATTGAATGTAAATAAATATAAATCACCTATTTGCAACGTAGCTGCATCAAGCTGGTTTAATTTATTTTATCAGAGAGTAGAGAGGTCACGTTAACTCCACGGGACTAGAAACTTTCCCAGTCACGTTTTTTAACGTAAACGTGTATAAGTACTCGTTGGTTACAGGAACGTTTATCAGAAACTTGAATAGAATGAAACCTGAAGAAACTTAAACGAAAAGTCACATTCCGCGCCACGTGACTTCAGTTGAAAGTAAGGGTGCTTCTACACGGTGCAAGTAGCGTGTTGAGTCAAATAACACTAAATTAAAAAAATTAATAACCCCCGACACAAAACCGTTACTTGATCCTTTCAACAACTAGAAAAGAGCTGATAATCTTCAAATGGCTGAAGATATTTTCTTGGACCATAGCTAAGAACGCTCTCGATTGTGACACCTTGCAAACAAAAAAAACTAGATCAAAATCGGCGCATCTGTTTAGGAGTTACGATGCCACAGACAGACACACACACACGTCAAACTTATAACACCCCTCTAATTCGTCGGGGGTTAATGACTTCGTTTGAAAGCACTAAAATTGTAAAATATGTCATGGCATTCCTTAAGTAATTAAGTGTAGGTCACACCGCTGATATACATTTGACTAGATACAGCTAGTGTATGTACTTCGCGTGTCCAAACGAAGTTCAATTTGACTCAACATGCGCAAGATACTTGCACCGTGTAGAAGCAACCTAAGTAGGTAATCTCACGCTTTCATAGATTTTAACTTGAGTGTCTTGATAGTCAAAATAACACCGAATATGTTATCAAAAGTAATATAAGAACTTGCAATTTTTCATAATTTCGGATTTAGTTTTTTGTTCCATGATATAATGAGATTTCAAGGCTGATCAAAAGCACAAGCAACCGACTAAGCATAATCAAATAGAATAGTTAAGTACGTAACTGTGGCAATTGGTGGATTACAATGCGTAGGTAACCTATTTAACCAGAGTGTAGCGAGGCAATCTGCCTAGAAGGTTATTTATACTCTGTACTAGATATTCAGCCGCCCACGCGCCGGCACCTGGTCGATTGCCTGACAATCACTGCCTGCGTCATCATCACTTAATATATTTTAAATGTATAATGTATCTCCAGGAACGCAGACTACAACGACAAAATGGCACTGCCTTCGCGTCTGTTTTGAGAAATATTCTAAAATATCACTATGTAAGTATATCATTTCCACACAAGCTACTAGTTTAGCCTAGTTAACATTTGATTACAAAATCTAATGATCATGTGTAGGATGTCTTGTTATTCTTTACTTAGTTGATAAATTAAACCTAACATTTTTGTTTATTTAGCGTCTATTGCTGCGGCTTTACGTTACGCTTGATTTACTGAAAACGCCTAAAACAAAACACTGATGAAGCGTAATGTGATCTTTACTGAATCTGATACATAAAGTCACGGGTTCAGACTGAACGAGGCATCTAACAAACACCCGTGGGCGGTGATAGAGCTTCATCACACTCACACCAACAAAACCACCTCGAAGATTAATCGACTGAGCTCACCACAGAAGATAAAAGGACTTGTTTGTTTTAAACAAGTAAGTACCTTTGTTGTTCTCGTGTTTTTAACTTTGTGAACAAGTTTAGACATTTTTACTGCCCTGGGCGGCTGAAATATTTCGAGTCTGTCAAGTTTGTGTACTCGTAACTGAGATTGAATTAAGAATTCCTTCGGGATTTTTATGTAAACTCTTGATGGAAGTAAGCTATAATATAGTATTTGGTTTATACAGTCACAGTTTGGGTGGTAGGATATCAGACAGAATAGTTCGTTGCGAAAATTCGTCCGTTTTCTGTGGGGTTCGACCAGCAGTGGACGTCTATCTATGTCATCTAATCTCGGCTTCCCACTTTGAGAATTCCGACATGCCAGAGGTCTGTAGTAATTATATTCGTACCTGAAAATTGTGTAACTTTTAGGTACTGTTTCCATAAAAGTACTTATAGGTACAAAAACATATTTTTATTTCCTGCCTGCATGACTCTCATAAAATATAGCATTATACCATCAAAAATATAGCGTATTTGAATATCCATCTATGCACATTTTCTTAACGCTTTTTTTCCTTAATCCCCTCTTTGCGTCGTGTTTTCTGAAGCGATCAAGATAGATTAGGTACTCAACAAATGTGCAAATAGATTGAAGAATAATGTTCCTTAAGTAGAAGAACGCTTTCAATAATTTTATCTTTGTACTCAGTTCATTGCTTGCTTGCTTACTTATCTTGTGGGTTTCGAGGCTAACCTACCTCACAAACCCTGGTGTCGGAATTATAGAACCGCCATAGGCATCCGACATGGCTCTAATAACGACTACGTCTGTAGATAGTATCAGGGACCAACGGCTTTACGTGCCTTCCGAAGCACGGAATCATCTTTTTTTTCGACAACCAGGTGTTTCAGCCTGTAATGTCCTAACCAAAATGAGGAAATTCTCACAAAGTGATATTTGTTCGACGGGTCCCACCGGGATTCAAACCCGGAACCTCCGTAATGGCAAGGATGTTTAAATGTTTTTGTTTATCTTACGATTGTAATCAATCAGTGGTGAAATAAGCTAAAATTTTTACAGGTATATCAAAATTATAAAAAATAATGATAGCGGATTTTTGGCAGCAAATCATGTGTTTCTAAAAAATATTTTATTCAAAACTTAACTATTAGGGTAACAAAACAAAAAGTCTGATCTGAAGTAACGTTTTAAAATACATGTATTTTAAAATGAGAAGAAAGGCCGTTTGGTTTTGGCAAAGATAGTGATATCTGTTTCATAATAGCGATATGGATTCATACAACATCGAGTCGGATGAATAAGTACCCTCCCAGTGTACACCTGTACTCGGGATACTTTACGAGGGTGCCTACGAATGGATGACTATGAATGAAACTGCAAAAAGTTCCCAGCGGATTTCCCTAGAGACTACGATTTATAAGAGGACCCCCTGTCTGCGAGTTATGATATTGATATTATACCTATAGTTATAATACCTACAGTTAGGGATGGGATGGGATGGATGATGATGTGTGTCAGGTTGTAATGCCATGTCCTTGTTCTGTTACAATATAAGACTTGTATCAGTAGTGATACAAGTCAAGCATACATAGATACATATGTATCTACATACATAGTATAAAACAAAGTCCTTTCTCTGTCCCTGTGTCCCTAAGTCCCTATGTATGCTTAAATCTTTAAAACTACGCAACGGATTTTGATGCGGTTCTTTTAATAGATAGAGTTATTCAAGAGGAAGGTTTTTATCTATAATTCATGCATAATATAGTTAAGGATAACCCACAATAACTATTTTCCCGTGCGGAGCCGGGGCGGGTCGCTAGTGTCGTATAAAATCAAAGGTTTTTTCGAAGGAAAACTGTACAAATCATTTTTCGACGTCAAAGCTAATGTTCTGAAGTTAATAAGCTCAAACCAAGGCTGGCTCTTGTCTCACACTAATGAGGAATAAACTCTTTTAAAGAAGCGATGCGATAACAGTTTGAACAGAACTGGTAGGTTCGCGCAATGTGTGCGCTGCTGTGGAAAACAACCCGCCGAAGAAACTGTGTGACGCAAGGGGTGGCAAGGGATAACACGTTCACTACGCAAAAAAAGTGACTCTTGGATTATACTTTTGAAATTTGATTAAATTTCTTGGACTGATCCTCGGTGGGATTATCTATGAGCTGTTAAAGAACGAACGAACTGATCCTTCGAACGAGTTTTATTTTAACATGTTTATGTAATTTGTAATAAACACATCATCATCAATAAACACAAAAGCTTTTGGGCTTGCATATCTTGTGGGTTTTGAGGTTTACCTACTGTTTTATACTTAATAATAATAAAACAAAAATATATGGGGAAATTTCAAACACGGCCAGATGGCCAGATGGCCGTGTTTGAGATTCAGATGAATCCAAACTACACAAAGCCTGTTTCTATGGGCGTGAAATATACACATACTTAAATAAATATACAACATCTAGACATAAGGCTAAAATAAGTTCTCACTACACGAATGTTTACATACATACATAAAGACACCCATTATATCATTTATTGTGTTCTTACACTTAAGTAAACTTAATTAAAACTTTCGATTATGTACCTACGGCTTGAAAAATAAACAATAATAACGAAATAAGGCAGACATATTTTTCTTCCGTCGTGAGAGACGTATACAATACATAGAAACTGAAGATTCTTGAACGTGACCTTATTAAGAATCCTCACTTTAATTTAAACTTTGTTTTTTTCTTTGATTCTTCAAATATTAATATAAGAGAGAGGTTATCATTATTACTGTGACTTTACACTATGCCATCGTAATAGAAATTATGTTTTTGTTCTCCTTCCTTAAATAAACTACATCAATATTATCATTAACTGAGTCTTAGTAATAAACTTAACAGGCATAAATTCTTGCATTACAAAATAGAGTTAAGTCAGAAATACATGTATTTTTTCTAAATATTTCTATTAAGTTATCTTTTCATTTCAAAATTTAAATGACATGAATAATTCCTTTACCTTACATAGGCTCCCAAGGATTACATATTACAACGAACAACTAGTAATCATTTTATGAATATTGACTACAGTATTATCCAATGTAAATTTTCAGGGAACCCCAAACATGTTCAGTAATTTTATTTTGTCTCTAAGGTGACAAGGGGAGGCAGAGGGGCAAAGTTACGGGGGGTTCGGCGCGGTATGAAATTTGATGCTGAAGTAGATTGGAGGCGACGGTAAACTGAAACGAAATTCCGTTTGTACTGCGATATATATGTAAGTATTGAAAATATTAGTCTGCAAGGGAGTTTTCAAATAGAGCTATTTCAGCAGGGAGCACGAAAATATTATAAAATCTCAAAATGCTATGGTTTGATTTCTCTAGCTTAGCTAGACACATTATGAATGACATAATGCTAAACGCTGAAATATAATTAGCTTTTCCTTTTGCCTGTTTTTTTTTTTCCTCCTAAACCTAACGTAACATAGAGCGTGATGTATGTACAAATTATGCAAACTCATAAATAATTAAAACTCGATTCGTTTTTGCGTGAAGATATACAAATAAAAAACATCAACTTTCTCTTTGCTATGTTTTAGTCAGATAAATTAGACTAGTTAGTTACACGTATGTTTTATTTTCATGCAAAAAAAAGACTACGTTACGTCGACTATATAGGAGCGAAAGGTTACTCTCATATCAATGAGAAGTTCGGTGGAGAAGTGGAATTATCCTCTTTACAAAAGGCCGAAGAAACCTCAGAAGTTAGGCATCTTAACACTTTTATGCTAAAAGGTACGAGGAGAAGGAGTACTTCTTAAACGCATTTCTTTGAGACGTGTGTGCTCTTTACTTTGACGCTAAGAGTATTTTATGAAAGGATGTTTTTTTGTTTCTTACTTACAATTTCGCATAACTGAACACGTTGAAACTTTGCAGCTTGGTTAATAGAGTCATGTTAAAGGACTTTTAGTTAATTTTTACGTAATAAATAAGTAATTCCATCTATACTAATATTATACAGGGCGTCCCACAGCTATGCCACATGGAGGGAAAGTACCTTAAATATTGTAAGTAGAACATTTTACTGAAAGAAGACATTATTTTATTTCTAAAAACTATTAAAACTGCATTCATACATTTTTTAATAATTACATGGTTGAACCGGGAATCGAACCCGTTATACGAGAAAAAAATATATCCTGTAGTTTTATCATACCGAGCGAAAGGCTTCATCATAAGGGTTATTTTTTGCTAAATAACATAGTATCAGAAATAAAAGGAAGACTATGTATTTTAACATTTTTAATACAAAATTTATCAATTTTATTAATTGCTATGACCCCTACGCTGTTGAATACAAAGTCGCACTCTTTTGATTATTTCACTCCCTGTCTTTAAAACTACGCGACGGATTTTGATTTTAATAGATAGAGTGATTCAAGAGGAAGGTTTATATGTATAATACATGCATAATATACTAAAGGATAACCCACAATAACCATTTTCCCGTGCGGAGCCGGGGCGGGTCGCTAGTAACCCCATGCATTAAAAAAATCTCGGCGACCACATCAAATGTTAAAATTCATGATCTTTCTTTTATTTCTGACACTATGTTATTTAGCAAAAAATAATCCTTATGAAGGAGCCTTTCGATTGGTATGATAAAACTACAGGGTGTTTTTTTTTCCTCATGTAGCGGGTTCGATTCCCGGTTCAACCATGTAATTATTAAAAAATGTATGAATGCAGTTTTAATAGTTTTTAGAAATAAAATAATGTCTTCTTTCAGTAAAATGTTCTACCTACAATATTTAAGGTACTTCCCCTCCATGTGGCATAGCCGTGGGACGCCCTGTATAGAGGGAATGTCTGATTGTTTGTTTGTTCGTTTGTATCGAATAGGCTCCAAAACTATTGAACCGATTTCAAAAATTCTTTCACTGTTGAGAAGCAACATGATCCCTGGATAACATAGGCCATATTTAAAAAATGGGGATCCTTCTAAAACTTCAATAATGTAACCCAAGGTGTATAAAAAATACCTAAAATATTCCTAAAAATTTAATAGGCTCCGAAACTACTGAACCTATTTTGGTGAAATTTGGCACAAAGATAGAATAGACCTGCAGAAGAACATTGGCTAACTTTTACAGCTAACTTTTTTTAAAATTTCCCATTCCAACGGGAAAAACTATTAACGTGGGTGGAGTCGCGGCGGGAACCTAGTAATAAATAAACTTATAACACGGCAAAAACAGCGGCCGAAAAGCTAGTCTAATTAAAAAAATTAATTCTCTGTTTTATAATTTTTGTTTTTAATTAACTGTTATCTACAGAGAAAATAATTATTAAAATAAACTTTTATAATAAAATACATAGGTAGGTACCTGCCTACTTTATTTCTACTAAGGTTTCTTTCTTTATTTCACGTAATTCTCAGAAATTGTTTGTGATAATAACATGTTATGAAGCAATTTCACCGTTTATAAATAGGCAGCAAAACATTGTTATTATATTATTACGCCGTAGGTTTTATTATTGCTACGAATCGTAATAAGTACTAGCGACTCGCCCCAGCTTTTAGTTGTGTATGTTTTTAATACAAACGTCCTTGCAATTACTAACACATAGAAAGTAAATCAATACCCCAACAAAGTATTATTTATTGGTTGAAGTCAGTGGTTTTTTACTTAACACTGGCACGAAGTAGTGCCATAAACAAAACAAAAAAACCAGTGGTAAGAAAGCATTCCGCCACGCTTCGGCCAAGTTTGAAAAATTCTTAGTTCCTCTATATGCACTAAACCCAGGTGGCCGCTACGCGCTACGTCGCTGTAGCTCGTAGCAAGTGCTACGACGTAGTTCTCAACTTTCTAAATATTTTTAATCTTTAGTAAAAACATGATAAAACTAAATTTAAAAAAGGTATTTATTTTTTACATGATTTTTATATTTTTAATTGTGAATCTTTACGTGCCTGTACATAACAACATCATAATATATTTAAATACTTAAGTACTTATTGTTCTCCGTGTACCCACACGTTTCATCAACTAGCCCCTAACTAGCCCCTTTCAATCGTTCGACAGTGTTATTTGTGACAAGTTGCATAAAGGTGAATATTAAAGCACAAGGATGTTTTAAATACTTCCTTCAAAAGCCAGAAATTAAGCAAAAAATCAGTTTTTTCAAATTTGATTTTACTCCGCGATTCTCTAAAAAAAGCCTACTAATATTTAAATTTAAGTTTGTTTATATTATCTCTTCAGGCGAAAACAAACAAAATATTTTTTTATTATTTTCAAAGTTGAATAGTTTATGAAAAAGTCTCAAAATACGCGTGGACGAGACCTTTGGCAGACTGAAACAAGTTACACGATAAAATAGTTTTTTTAAATATAGGTGTACTAAGCCAGGGTATATTTTCTTGAGCACACGCTATGCTATTCACTCGTAGCACGCGCTCAGACAGTTTACAACTGAAAAATGTTCAGCTAAATTGTACATCATTTTATGTCTCTGTCCGCCCCACATCTGCTCAGGAGAGTCTTCGTCCTTCAAATTGAGTTAGCAATCCCCCGCCGCCGTCACGAACGCGCCGCATATTGACCTGCCCACCCCCTAACTGTACTACCAATTAACCATCTGTGTTTCTTGGTTACTTCTGTGGGCCTGAGAACTTTTAATGTTTATTTTTGAGCCAATACTTACATAACAAGACTTTTAACATAAATAATAGGTACACAATAATTTTACTAAGAGTACGGATCCTACTGAAAAAAGAAAGGTTTTCTAAAACCTATATTCAATTCAATATTTACAATGTATGCTATAAGTTTAATACCTATAGGTTTAATGGAAATTACGATGAACAGACGATATTTTGGAGTCAAAACAAGGCTATCGGATATTTTTGTTACACGTATTGAATGGACTAGACAGCTATATTTTTATCAAAATCTTTTCTAACTCTGTAATCTACACTAAACTGTCATAGGAACTTTAAATTGACACGTTTGTACTTTGATTAAATATAATAACAGATAGGCCGTTTGTCCACCGCCGCCGTAACCAAGAACGAGATTACTTCGGGCAGATTTTAACACGAACGCCGTTAAAAAAACAGCACCGTCAAAACTACGCCAGAACCAATCACGGTGCAGTTTCTGTTTCAATTCAATCGCTTAATAGACCGCGCAGATTGTCTGACGTTGATTTGATCTTGGAATGAGAGTAAATAAATTAAAATGAAGAAATAAATTATTTAACATAATTTGCACATAATAGTACTTACTATTATATATTTCTGTGACATAGTTTAAACGGTACGATATCTGTCAAAGTCAAAGTCAAAGTCAAATAGTGTTTATTCAAAGTAAGATTTCACAATCATTTTTTGACGTCGAGGAGAGTTCACGATTTGGCTGTCTTCTGTGGAGAAGAACTCTCCGGAAGAAACTCCACAGGCGTTGCATCTTTTCAAAATATTTTTACATAGGTAATTATTATTTTATACAATTTGATTAATATAACAAAGAGTGCAGCCGAAATATGAAATTAAAGGAAGGCAACCAGTCAAAGTAGAAAAACTAAACTATATAAACAATAAAACAATCGGCAATCGACTAGAGCAGACCAGTCCCCCCAAGCAGCACCACGTTCACGGGTTTGACGTATGGGTCAGCCATCGCCGGGCTCAACCATATTAGAGGGAACCCAACGACCCGGCCCACACGCCACCGCAAGTCAGGACACTTTAGTGAGCATGAATACTCAGTCAGCCAGATGTTATCACGACAATCTAATTAATGGCTTCCCAATTGCATAGTCGACCGCACTACAATGTTGCACAATTACGTAGGTTTTTACAAACAAATTTTAGTAATAATATTACCTTAGATCTGTATAGCAATGTATAAGTTGATAAGTTGACGTGGTGCCGTGTTCTGCGTTTGATTTTGTATGAGAGCGAAGATCTACTTTTATATATGATCGAAGCGTTTATAAATAAAATAGGATAGGCCATAAATTGTTTGTTATATGTATATTTAAATACACTGGGCCGCCAATAAAAAAGGTCGCTTATAACATTGTAGCGCGCGCGGTATTCGCGGTATTTCAATATCTTCAAAAGAACCTGAGCTAGCTAGCTTTATGTAATGAAAACTAAACTATAAAGTATATTTTAATGTGTTCAGATTAAACAAAAATGTTTAGTATTTATTTCGTAAAGCTTGGTCAAGTACAAGTTTTTCTTTGCAATCCAGTGTACATAAACTCGTATGTTCATTTAAATAAGAAATATTGATGTCCTTCGCCAGAGAAAACAATCTTCAAGTAATTATTCCAAGCCAGCAGCTCAGAGCCCAGATATGATTGCAAATATCCAAGGCTCGTGCGGGATTAATACACGACAGATTGTGATCAAAAGGCTCTTCCATCATAACGATAATACAACGATTCGTTGAATGTTGATTCGACGAATCATTCAAATATTAAGCCTCCGTGGTCGAGTAGTAAACGCTCGCCTCGCACTATGGAAGTTTCGGGTTCGAATCACGGTGGAACACTCTTACAAACATTACTTTTAGAGAGATTAAATAAAGTTTTCTGATTTCTGATTTCTGATTTCTGAGATTGGTTTGAACACGTCTTCGCCTGATTTTCCGAAAGGATTAGATGGCTCTGTGCTTCGAAAGGCACGTAAAGGTGTTATTCTCAGCTACCCTCTACGGACGTAGTCGTTGAGCCATTTTAGAAAGCTAAGGCGCCAATAAAGGTTTATGAGGTAGTTTTACCTCGACGCCTACATTAAAAGCGAGCAAACTTAAATATTATCCACTAGCTGCTTTTTCTATCCTATAACTGCAGCTACACTTTTTCTGTTGTGTAAACAATTATAATATTTCCTGTAAGGTTTTATCGCTATAAAAGTAGCATTGCTGCACCCTTGTTGCTAAATTTTCTAGTGGTAATGAGGTACCTATTTGATTTGCGAAGGATGCGATTTGCAAGTGATAAATCTGCGCTGTATCCTATCTGTGTGTTTACGAGGCATCTCTTTCATACATTTTGTACGAACAAGATTTGAAGGGATATCGAATCCGTCCCACATCTACATCGCATTCGTCTCACGTCGCTTCTGTGTGTTTCACGCCTAATGTTGGTATATTTACAAGATATGTATAGGTATTTATTATGTCAGATTTATTAGTAAATTAATGGAAATTAACATTTTAACCATAAATAAATACATTTTTACCCATTCAGCGGCTTATCGGAAATTCCTTACACGGCTCAAGGATAAAAAATAATATTAGAGCCGTAGAGATGACGGCCGAAGCAGACGTTATTTAATTTTCTCGTAGTTTTCTCATCTTTAGATTTATTTTTGTGTTTTGGTTATTTACTAGGTATAATTGTATCAAAAACCAAGGAGAGTTCAAGGAGTTAAGGAATATTTTTTAACTTTTGTACATCGCCTAATTAAGTTTTTACATGATCTTTTCAAAGCTTGGCTGTCTTCTGTGAAAAATGATATAAAGTAATAATCTTTATGTAGACGACACACTACATGTATGTGCTGAAACTTTGTTATAGATAGAGGAAAACTTTAAACAAAATAATAATATTATAGTTTTTGCTTAAGGACATTCATTGCTTCCCGTTTTTGTTATATCCATTAGATTGGTTGATGGACTTCTATGTATAATGCAAGATTTATGTACAATTAAATGGCATAATTTTCCTTCTAAGCATAATGGAACCCTCAGATTACGGCACGGATTAATAAATCCGATCGGTTCCGCCGCCGGCAAATTAATGCAGCAATTTGAATTCCAATATTAAAGCCATATTTCACGTTCATTTGTCTTAAGGTACAGGATTAAAACCATTTAATAGCTACTGTCTATATTTATGGGTAGGCTCGAGCCCCTCGATGGGGACATATAATTGTGAGCTGTTACCGTTACCATACATTTATACTTTTAGTGAGTAGCAATAATGCGTTGAAATATGTACTTAATATTCTTTGTGATTATTTAAAGGTATTTGACACGAGTAGTGTAAAATGCGTGTAATCTTGACAAAAATATAGTCAAAAAATTACAGATTTCACAGTCCCCGCAATAGTCGGAGAATTGAAAATGAATACAAAAATTTTCGTCAGTGAGTCCGTTACTTGATATTAGCAAGTCACCATTTTCAGAAAAAAATTGAATGAGATTTTGAAATGACGTAATATTTTGTTGTTTCAAAATCATACTTAAGACTTATGGTACCTACATACGAAGATATAACTACTATGTATTTGTAAGAAGTGTGCAAAAAGTGGTAATAAGTCATTTGATCTACAAATAAATATAGTATCGAAGCTGATCAAAAACGAAGCAAAATTAACGCTACTTTTCTCCGACATGCTTCAGTTGTAAAGTACCCCATTACGTCCTGTATTCGGGAGACAAAACTGCGCAACATTTTTACTAATTAGATCTGGAACCAATTATTTCTATTTAAGCATTCAACAGTAGCAATCTTGCTATGTTGTCCGCAGTTTTTTACAAGACACAGATACTAGTCGATCAGGGATTATACCTTATTTAGCGTGTAGTGGGGTAAGTGAAATGTTGTGATACTTACTGGAATCGACTGGCGCGATGTTGGGTCCGTCGTGAGGCTCTAAGAGCTTCATTGTGATGGCGCCAGGGAGAACACTGCTGGATACCGACACCTTGACGAATTTACTCCACAAGAACACTAACAAATCTCCCTCAATAACGATTTATCGAGTCAGTTCAGACGCGGTCCGCCACAGGCCAACAGGCTGTTGTCTGTGTTGCAATATCGATTAGTGAATCTCGCGCGTGCGTGGAACTACCCTCCCGCTCGCATGCGTTTTGGACGGCCGCCATTTTGTAACGGAAAGACGTCATTTGACAGTTGACAGCTCTGACGTGCCTTCCGGTCCCGTGACGAATTGTGACGGATCATTTAACGATTGCGGCGAAATTGGAGTTTGGAAGCTAATTTGATTAATGTTGTTTGCTTTGATGCATAATGCATTAACTAATTAGAAAATAAAATTCGGTTTGTTTTATTACACTTTTAATACAAACAAGTAACTATTCGTCTAGTATCAGCTTACACACATTTTAATTGGAGTGTAATCTAACTATTTACTTCTGTTTAAAAAAATGTGATTGTCAGTTTGATGCTTGCTTGCTTATCTACCCGTCAGGTAACAATGCCCGTACCCGCCAGCGGGGACGCGGCCAAAACCAAAATCAAAACTAATACTTAGTCAGAGAGGGAGCCTCTTAGGCGTCGTCTCCTTCACGATGTTTTTCCGTATCAACGCGCTAGGCCCTAGGTTCGAGGCTCCCTTGAGCCGCCCCTAGACGCGTTGGTACATGACTTTTGTACTTTGGGGTAGAGCCCGCTCCCCCGCAAGTTCGGTGAAGCCTGTAAAGCTTGATTCGTCGTACTTTTTTGACACAAGCATAGGCCAATTAAAAAAAAAACGCTTGCCTATCGTGTCGGTTTTAGAGGTTAATCTACCTCATCAATCCTGGTGTCAGTTTGATTATTATTCGTCTCATTTTCACGCTGAAATTGTTAAAAGGATTGTAATGAAATCGTATACGAATATAAATACGTACCAGGTACGACTTACGATGCGATCTTAATCCCATGAGAAAAATAGAATGAGTGCGAGTAATAAATAATTAAACATTTAGCTGTTATAAATTAATTTTTATTGAAAATCGTAAATAAATTTACATAAAATATTAATAAATATTACATCACGTGTAACAGTGTGTAGTGTTGTGTGTGTGGCAGCTGGATGTGTGCCGCCGTGTGTGTGGGTGTGGCGCGATGGAACCGCCTGTGTGTGTGTGAGTGTGGGGTGTGTGTGTGTGTGTTGGAGTGCGACTTAGTAACCAGCCAGCTCGGCGAAGGTGGAGTCCATCTCGTCGGCCAAACTCTTGTATCTGTCCTTGTTGATGCCAAGCTCATCTGCGGATGTCATCGTCATCATCAGAATATTTAAATTTGGAATGTTTTCAAATTTTGAGAAGAATGTTTACTTCGCTTTGAAATTAACGGTAGAATTGCTGGTAGAATGCCTGCCTGTTGCCTGATTCTATCTTAATTTATCTTATTTCTGCATTGTCTGGTTAGAGGGTTGTTTTATCAATTTCTGTATGTAAATCAGCTAGCAATTATTACAGTGAATTCTGCCTACTTTTGAGGTTGAATAACCGTATTTTAGGACACTCAGATTATTTATGTAACATTTCTTCTTATATCCTTATACAAAATGAAAATTCGTAATTTGCTTGAATACAGACGTCTACCGAATAAAACTGTGAAACCTATTATCATAATTTCATATGATGTTTGGTGTCAAGTCTGAATATCCAATGAAGTGGATCTTAGAAGCATAAAAAAATATTTAATTACTTTTCTGAACATCAACTTAAGCTTTTTTCAATAGAATGATTTTTTAGATAAATAATTTTACTGAATGAAAATGAAAATTAATGTTAATATTTAAGTAAATTTTCGTTTCATTTGTGACAACAAAGTAACTGTCCAGTTTTCTATATCTTTCTCCACATAAGTAGTCATAAATAAAGGTATTTTATAAGGTTTATTTCATATAAGAGTCAAACAAAGCGAAATAGAACAAGTTCTTCTCAAAGTTTCTAAGAGTCACGGTCATGCAGCACTTGTGGGTATCTCGAGTTACTTATCAACTGAAATAAACTCTCAAGGTTTGAGAAACAGTGGCTCAATTTATCTCAAATTATTATTATTTTGACAGCTTAGCAAATACTGAATAAAAATGTTCAGTCAATGTTTTGAGCCACTTTTTCAAGGTAACTTTTCTCGGTGGTGTGTTTTTGATTTCATACAAACTGTCCGATTAAAATTACTATTTTGTATGGAAACGTCGAAAAAAGTTTCCTTGGGAAAGTTGGTCAAAACCATTGACTGAGCATGTTCTTTCAGTATTTGCTGAGCCGCCGCTTACATCCTGTATACACCGTGACATACTGGTTGTTTATCCGCAACAAAGTGGTAGTACTCGTGAAACTGAACAACTTTCCCTAAGGAACATAGGAATAGTTCTAAATCTCAAAATTAAAATTCTACTTCACTACATAGTATAAAATAAAGTCGCTTTCTCTGTCCCTATGTCCCTCCCTATGTCCCTCCCTTTGTACGCTTAAATCTTTAAAACTACGCAACGGATTTTGATGCGGTTTTTTTTAATAGATAGAGTGATTCAAGAGGAAGGTTTATATGTATAAGACATGCATAATATGCTTAAAGATAACCCACAATAACCATTTTCCCGTGCGGAGCCGGGGCGGGTCGCTAGTTTTTATATAAACTTCAGTCACCTTCAGACTTCGGCCACTTTATATGAGAATTTGAATTTGAATTTTGAGAATTCAACATGTTCCTTAGGAAAAGTTGTTCAGATTAATAAGTAATACCACTATGTTGTGCATATACAACCAGTAAAATTTTACGGTGTATACACTTACATTATTATTGATTCGTGTAAATAAAGAATTCAAATGAAAAAGTAATTAATTTACATTTAAAATTACACTTGTGTATAAATTTTAGCGCAAGCACAGCTTTAAATATGTAATTATCAAAGATATTATAAGACGAAAATAGTACCTTTTAAGCATTGGTCCGCCACGGGAACAGCAAAGCATAAAGTTATTAGTGACAACATAGAAAGCAGGGCACAGTGGTTCAAACTAACGAATTACTGGACAAAACAATTATTTAATAAGCTCGCCAAAATATTTTTTTAAGTCCCAGGTAGAAGTTCTTTCATCAATTGAAAAAAAAAAATCTGAATAATTCAAAATTGAGCTAGAATTTCGTTTTATCTCGTAATTCGTTTTATGTAAAATAGATTGCCGACATTTGCTCTAGAAGTGAGAGTGTCATCAACTCTTTTAGTGACAATCCTGTGAATGTTGATTTGTAGAAGGTTAGGTAAGGTTAGGACACATTAGTACATCTAGAACTTTTAATCGTGAGGTAAAACGGTATATAAATGGTCCAAACGTATTTATAAAATTACTGAAAGGTTGACAGGTCTCTGAACTTGTTTCTCGGAGGTTATTCGGGTTTATTTCATAGTCGTATCTAGTTACTCATTAAAAGTTAATTAGAAGTTTTGGATCCAAATCGGAATAAACTCGTAATATTTTCAGTCTGGCTCGTTCCTTTGGGTAGTACATGCCTTTGATATCGGAAAATCATTTGTATTGTAAAAGGGCTGAATTTGTACAATCTAGGAATTGTTCCGTGATTCATGAAACCGATTTACAAGAGCGTAAAGGGTAACTACTCTACTGGGGCTTGGATGGTTCTATTTAAGCCCGTCACACAGATAGCTATAATATACTATATTAATATAAGTCAATATTATAGTATATCAAACCACCACTAGGCAGCTTATTGGGTCTACATATGGTCTAACCAAGATATACTCTAATATATCGCATTATATCTGTCCACATTTTTTTGTGGCATAACAGAGATATATTAAAGATCCGTCTGTGGCCGTTTAAAGATTACTGTGGAAAATATTTCCTAATATGTCTTGCTATGATATATATTATATAGCTACATGTGGAAAGGGCTTGACTCCGAAGTCAGATTACTAAGGGTATAAAGGTATCTTTTCTACTAGGGTTTGGACGATTCTATTTATGCTAAGTGCTAGGGCGGTTAGTATCCTGTCAGTTCGGCGAATGTGCCGTCGAGGTCATCGCATATCGCCTTGTATTTCTCCTTCTCGCTGAATAATGCGTCTGCAAAATGTGGTTGCTAGTTTAGCTTACTAACTAAGTTATACTTAAGCTTAGAAGTGAATTAAGAAAACTTTATTTAGTAAGCTTTGCTTTCAAGAGAAGTTATAACATTCCCTTTCAGTTAGAATCAAATTATTCTTTTAGGCGTCGAGATTCATAATTTAAATGCACAGTTGAAAGACATCTTAAAAGAATTTTATCATTAATTTATTTTATTGGTTTATTTGCGAAAGCACATAAAAAGTTCTGAAAATACAAGAATAGTTAAATTCTAAATATCCCACTGTGTGGCATTTAATATTCAAAATGGCCGTCTTGTACAAGATGGCGGACCGCGTTCTTTCGCAAATAAACATGAAAAATTATGACGCTTTAGTAGACAGGTTTTAAAGGCCTTTTTGAAGCTTTTAAGTAGGAAGACCATACCTTCGAGCCTGTCGACTTCCTTCTGTAGTTTCTTGACGGTTTTCTCGGCGTACTCGGCGCGGGCTTCAGCCTCCTTGAGCTTGGAGGTGAGGGTCTTGAGCTGCTTCTTGAACTCTTCCACGCGCTGGTTCGCCTTCTCCTCTGATACTTCCAGAGATTTCAGGGAGTTACCTACAACCTGTGGAGAGGCAGTGTAAGTAGTTTAAAGATGATGATAACCAATCTGTTCTTAGTATCTGTTATACAAGCGAGAGTTTTCTAAATAACTTCCTGAGTTTTGGAACAATATTTTACTCATAAAATCTATGAACACTTCGAAGTTTCTTTGTAAACTAATTTGAATACTGTAATAATCATGTTATTATTTTCTGGAAATAGTTACACATTTTTCAAGTTTCTTTAGGTAGCTTCTAACTTAAGTAGAGATGAAATTTACCTTTAATTCCTCCTCAAGTTCTGAGATCTTGGCATCTCCAGACTTGACACGGTCCTCAGCTACTTCCAGCTCGTCTTCAACGAAGGCCAGCTTGCGTGACACCTGCACAAAATTATAACTCATATCACCACGAGTTTTGATCGTTCGATTAGATTAAAGGAAAAAATATATAGTTTTCTAGACACTCAGGATACAGCTGGACACTGCTATCATAGGGACTACTATTTGGTATTCTGTGCTGCTATTAACAGATTCTCTCCTACTGGTACGGAATACCTGCTTTATAAAGGTCAAAATATCCAGCCGCACTATGTATTAAACAATATCAACAGTCACAAAACCAAGACAAGAATTTTAAGATTGTCTATGACACCTTAAATTTCTGAAGATGTAGTTGATTAGTACATTTCACCTTACACTTCCCAGTTCACGCACTCCCGCCCGCAAAGAAGTCAACACTTTGGCTAGGTTCTTATTATCAGACCATTTGAAGCCTACTCTTCACTATCACTACTTATTATAAAACAAAGTCGCTTTCTCTGTCCCTATGTCCCTATGCCCCTTTGTATGCTTAAATCTTTAAAACTACGCAACGGATTTTGATACGGTTTTTTTTTATATAAAGAGGGATTCAAGAGGAAGGTTTATAATGTATAATACATGCTTATACTCAAGGATAACCCACAATAACCATTTTCCCGTGCGGAGCCGGGGCGGGTCGCTAGTTTTTTATAAGTCGCTAAATCTCAAAACAGATGTATACCTACCCTAGTTTGAGGAACAGAAGATATATTAGTGTCTGTATTATTATATCAGCTGATTGTGTTATATTGGATTAATAAATTTATTAATAAAAGTTATTCAAATTGTGTGCCGCGAGATACTACTGTGGACAGTTTGCAAAATCTGCTGTAAGTTTTTTACTTGTTCCCTATTTTCCTGTTTTTTAGTGTGTTTTAATTAGTGAATTGTATTTTTATTCAATGAAGGTATATAAGACGATTTATTTATTTATTCCTGAATTTAACTTTCCCTTCCTCCCCCGAACGAAGTATTTCGTCGATAAGAATAGTGCCTACACCATGAGATTACTATCTGTTCTTTGCCGAGATCTTTTGTCCTTGGCCGGGTTCTGTTGTTAACCGCAGAGGACGCGCGCGTACTGTTAACAAGTTTACCAATATAATCGTATCAGCAACGGCCTTGGATCTCATTTGACACATGACCCATTTTTGTAAAGGCAATGGATTCCGTCAATGGAAAGAAGAGCTTTTTTTTCAGATTTTAAAAATAAATAACTTCCTTCATAGTTCATCTTAAAAGATTTTTTTAAATTAATGGCAATCAGACAATCATGGGCTGAATGCTGACCTAGGACATAGCAGCAAATTTTCCGAATTCCGTGCTTCGGAAGGCTTGTAAAGCCGATGGTCCCGGTTGATACCGTCAGAAGCCTTAAGCGGTTCAATAATTTGGTACCATGGTTTACGAGCTAACCACAAAATCCACACGCAAGGAATTTCACATATCAGTAGGGTTAACATGAAGTTAGAATCAGAATCTAAGATATCTAGATGTGTGCCTTTTGGCTCTTGTATGTGTTCCGTATTGTTTTCATGTGTACTGTTTATTTTGGTGTCAATAAAGTGTACTGTATGCTCAACAGCCTCCGTGGTCGAGTTCCGGGTTCGAATCCCGGTGGGGACTCGTCGAACAAATATTAATTTGTGAGACTTTCCTCAGTTTGGTTAAGTCATTGCAGGCTGAATCAACTGATTGTCCAAAAAGAAAGATAATTCCGTGCTTCGGAAGGCACGTAAAGCTGTTGTTCTCGGCTACTATCAACGGATGTAGTCGTTATAGGAGCCATGTCGGAAGCCTAAGGCGGTTCTATAATTCCGACACCAAGGTTTGTGAGGTAGGTTAACCTCGAAACCCACAAGATAAGCAAGCAAGCAGCGGCAAGCAACTGTATCACAGAATACCAAATAGTAGTCCCTACAGAAGCTGCACTAGGCGACATAATTCATATAAATTGCAACCCTAGATCCGTTATAATAAAGTGCAATTCAGATCGCACGGCGCTAGGCGAAAAGAAGTAGTTGCTGCATCTCTTTCTCTCGCGTATTGCGCCACTCTACTAACACGTTTAGGGAATGGGGAATTGGTCCGCAGTCGGCCCGAGACCGCTCGGCCGGGCGGTAGGTAGTTATAGCGCGCAAGTACATGGAGTGACGGAGGCCTAACTGTATGCCGACCTCATCAGACTTGCCGTCGGCGTCTTCAGCCAGGAGACGCGCCTCCTTCAGCTGGTTGGTCAGCTGGTCCATACGCTCCTCATCCTGCTGGGCTCTGTTCTCCAACACTTTGCACATACTGGAACAGACACACTTACATTGGTAAAATACTTAAGAACGCCAGTTTTAATGTAGGAAAAGTAGGGGTAACATTAAGTAGTCTAGCTGTAGTCTAGCTGCTTTTCCACTAGAGCTGTGCGAGGTAGCTAAGCGGTGTGCGAGGAAAAAATCCACCAATAGAATCACTAGGCTAGGAAATGGAAGTGATTCTATTGGTGGATTTTTTCCTCGCACGCCGCTTAGCTACCTCGCACAGCTCTGGTGGAAAAGCAGCCTTAAGGGCACTTTCACAACACCAATTTAAATATTATTCCTCGTTAAGGGCAGTTTCATCATAGTAGCAGGTCATCATAGTAATGGTTTAGAAAAGTGTTTTTTCTTTAAATGAAAAATAAAATAAAATAATTTTAATCAGAAATAAATTTCGGGAGTATATAACGGCTGCGAGCCGGAAGACGTAGTGTGGGCAGGCCCCCCACGAGGTGGACCGACGATCTGGTGAGGGTCGCGGGAAGCCGCTGGATGCGGGCAGCGCAGGACCGATCAATGTGGAGTTCCTTGGCCTTTGTCCAGCAGTGGACGTCTTTCAGATGAGATGATGATGATGATGAGTATATAAGATTCCTCACCGGTTGTTCTCATCAGCAGCCTGCTGGGCTTCCAGGAGCTTCTGCTGGGCAGTGCCGGACCTCTCCTCAGACTTTTCCAGGTCCTCCTCAATCTGCTGCACCTTCCTGTTGAGGGCGGCGACTTCAGCCTCGGTGGCGGTGAGGGTCTTCTCCTTCTCTTCCAGGTCTTTGTTGGCCTGCTCCAGGGCAGTCTTGTTGCGGTTCAGATCTTCTTCCACCTGGACCAGCTTCTTCTGGAGGTCGCGGACTTCCTCGTTGACCTGGGGTGAGAAAACGTTTTTATTAATTTCAGGAGATTTTTCATTTTCAATTTAGAAATATGACGAATTGTAACTATTCTGCATAAATGTTTAAAAATTGTTTTATTACTAGTTCAAAGAGCGTTTCAAAAAATTAGTTCCAATTTCATTTTTGCCTCTTTGTTATGTACAACACTGTATAAACATTTCTTTTTAATTGCAAATTAATTCCAACAAATTCCTGATCCACTTTTTTTCTTTTTTCCGACTCAATTAACCCTAATCCACTTTATTACTTTCTTTGATTTTTTTTTATAGCAATAACGCACCTTTTCGGCGCGGAGGTTGGCATCCCTGGCCTGCTGTTCGCAGGTGTCTGCCTTGTCCATGGCATTGTCCTTCTCCAGCTTCATCGCCTGCATCTTCTTCTTGATCGCGTCCATGGCGGCGGCTTGTGTGGGTTACGGTCCGGTCAGAAAATACGCCAGTCAATGGCCTGGAACATGCAAACATTGGCAAATAAATAATTAACATATAACAGACACTAAATAAGAAGTATACGATCGAATGAAGAACCTGCCCTTTTAAATGTTTAATAATATAAGACAGTTCGTAACGACAAAAAAATCTCATTACTGTGTTTTAGGATTGGACAGGTTGAATAAAGTTACAGGTCCATCTACTGATGACGTTTCGAACTATCGAGTTAAGTTATAGATTTTTAATAATAATTTTTACTCTATCTAATCTACTCTTAACAAAAATATAAAGTTAAGATAAATAAAAATATTTTTTACAGTATTTAAATGTGCTTTTCCAATCTATATTGACTTTGATTGTGTACGAATCGGTAAAAGTTTTTCCTAGCGGTCATTTTATAACGTAACTAGTTTTCCGCCTCGTGGTAACTGTGTTTCCCATGGAAATGAAGAATTTTCCCGCAGTAAAAGGTGGTATATGTCCATCTTCAAGGACTATTCTATCTTGGTAAGTTTCATTAAAATTGGTTTATTAGTTTCGGAGCCTATTCAATGCAAACAAATAAACAAATCTTTCCTCTTTATAATATTAGTATAGATATAATATGATAAATTAATTAAATCCTATTTTCAGCATTCGTAAAATATCAATTAAAACCGATTAACATTACAATAATTTACGAGTATAATATTTCAACCGCACCCTTAACTTCAAATGGATTAAAATAAATAACCTAACTTAGAATATTTTTTCTCGAAACTTTATTTCGGCCGCTAGCTGGCTCAGACAGGTTTAAAAAGGTTTATAGAATACTTAACATTTATTTATTAAATAAGCCAAACTCTTTAAATAATAATGTTTAACATACAAGTTTTTTCAGTCGACTCTTTTTGCTGAAAATAAATTTCTGACGTATAGTAAACAAGGTTACGAGAAAGCGAAGCGACTCCCACCTCTCTGGTTACGAGTAAATTATTAATTTTAGCCTGAAATTCAGTAGAATACCTATCAACTTCCAATTTCCTAATTTACTGCCAGTCTTAATTAACCTAGGTTTCTTAATTACTAGGAATCCTATTACTTTGTTAAACAGGTGGAGTGAAATTGAATATACATCATGTTGCCAAAATACACAGTCATTTGAAAGTCAAATTGATTATTATTATTATTTTGATTACAAATTAAAGGTTATAATTTTATTTCAAAGGTGATCGATTGGATTTTAAATATTTTTTTTAACTACCTACTGAAATAAAATATATTGAGCATCAATAAAACACCGACATCACCACCAAACATGACGAAACAGCGCACTGAATAGCGAAAACATATCAGGAGAGCCGACCCCAAATAATGAGATAGAGCTAGGATGATGATGATGAACATCAATAAAACAGTTAGATATTGTTCTAATGAAGTGAAAAATTTGTATTTTAGTCCCTAAAACTATTCCTGTTTACAAAAAAAATTGGACTGACATTAAAATATGATTGTCTTTTAGACTTAAAGATTAGTTTCCATATTCTGTACTAGCTTACCGCTCCGCGGCTCCAGCCGTGTTAATAGGTTTTTCCCGTGGAAATTATGAATTTTCCCGCGATAAAATGTAGCATTATGTCCTTTCCAAGGTCCATTATTATTATATAATAAGTATTATTAAAATCGGGTCAGTAGTAGAGCCTCAATCAAATCTTTTCCCTTTATAATCTCGGTATACTCGTAAAAACATGTTTCTCATCAACACACCCTGTGAATTATTGTGAAAAGCCCCTACATGGTAAATGTAGTATGTTAGGCTGGCTTGGAGCCAGAGCGTCGAGCCTGCATAATAATCGTGTGCCCTGAATCCGATACCGGCTGTAATCCAGCCTAATTACATGGTTAGCAAACTGGGTGGCGGGAGACTAACAGTCTGGATTTTATATTCAGTCGTATTTTATTGGTTAATTCGGTTAAGCATTTAGTTTACTTCTTTTTCTTGTGGGTTGTAAGATCATAGCTTTATTAACCCTAGTGTCAGAATTGTTTGGATAATCTTAGAAATTTTCCCTCGAAAGGGTCTAGCTTTAATTATGATTATGTTCTCTGTAGATAAGACATGGTAGCGAAACAGATAGAATACCAAGTTGGTTGCATAGTATTTAGATTTATAAATTTCGATAGGTATTAACTTTAATTTTAATATTATAATTGACAAACAATATCATTCTCCAATGTTTGTACAGTCCGCGACGCTCGAAAGTGCTCCGTTCAAAGTAAGCTTTTAAAGAGATTACAAAGCTCTTACCGATAATGGTACAGTAAACGACACTTACTTTAGCAATATTGTCCATGTAAAGTTTGTGTTTGAGTGTACAACGCTTATTAATACATTTAACACTGACATAATAAATTGCCTCTATTTTAATTTTGTGTTTTAAAACTATTTCCGTTGAAAGATTCCACTAATTCTTTTGCCTACGGTACGACATGATATATTGCTTGTCGTTTTAATGGAGATAGAAAAAAGGATATATAATAGTTTACTTCTTTATTGTGGATAAATTAGTTCTATGGGAAGAGTAAAAAAACAATGTAGGTGCAAAAGTGTAGATCTCCAGTAATGAAGTTCTTTGGCTGATCGCACAACTCAACATAATTATTTTGATAAAATGGTCTATATTTTGTGCAAATCTGTTTATTTCTACAGAGTCAATGGTAGTTTATTATAATATAAAACTGAATTCGTTTGTAATACATAAACATTTTGACTATTTTCAGTACTGATATTCTGTACGTAGTTTAAATTTTATAACTGAGCGTAGGTAATAATATCTTCCAGCTTCGGGCTATGACGGCACGCGAACGCTGAACATGTGAGTGGGAGGAGCTGTTTACTTTAGTTTTGGAGATAGGGAGATGTTCACCGGATTCCTCCTGACATAATAGTGAAGATTGTTTTTAACAATAATTGGTTCTAAATTCTGATGAAAAATTTGTTCGGTTAAACCTCATATTACAGGTATGTAGAGAAACCAGCAAATGTGGCTGCACATACAATCGCGCTCTCAAGATCAACATTTATTTATTATAGGCGAAAAAATTGGCCTTATATTCCATACATCTTTCACGTTGATAATAGGTACGTATAATTATAAAGCTTAAAGTAAAATGCTGTAAGTTTCCTACAGAAAATTAAGTAATAAAATACGAGTTTACCCCGAGTTATTGTGAACATACTTTAAACATACAGATGATACAGACCTTATTCAACGTGCAAGAAATATAAATAGGTACCTATTTAAATCACATAATTATTTTGTAGATCTGTTTCAATTTCCTCAAGATGTTTTCCTATACTGTAATAGCAATCAATAAAGTTGAGCACATGAAATAAAAAATTTAAACATACTGTAATGCAAACATTTTAACGATTTTTTGCAGCCGATAAATCGTGCTACAGAGTCACTAAGCCCCGAAATTAGTTTTTTTTGTGTTACGAAAATTAAATAAGTTTAAAAAAGTACCTATGAATGCGTACAATTGCATAGATGTACCTACATCCTAGAGTCAGCTGTGACTGTGAATATATATTATACTGTGAAAATTGTAACCTATGTTTTTATGTTTTGTCTTGTAATTATTATTGTTATTCATTCATTTTGATCGCATTCATGTCTGTTTTTATTAAAAAAAAACTCATTTCAAATGCTAGAAATACCTACGTGCAATTTTGTTGAAATCAAGATTGGGCTGTAAAGATAAAACTATCGAAAAATATCCCTCGTTAACTGTGCAAAGCTGGAGCGTGCTAAAATAACGAGTATGACGCTTTCAGCTATTTCTGGCAACTGTCGACTTGCACGAATGCCCGAATGCCGGTACCACCACTACACCGAAACACACAATACCTACGCCATTACTGTCAACAGCTGACGCAGATTTAACTAACACGACCACTGAAATGTGCCTTGTTAATAATAATTGTGTCCTACTTTCTTCGAAGAAATTAACAAACTGCTCGGATTGCCTGGTAGAAATTACGTTCCTAGCAATAAGGCTGCCCAATTGTACACGTTTATTCTTGTGGACTGTATTTCTTATTAATAATGGTGAGCCTTAAAGTATATTATGTTATATATTCAGTAATTTTTCAATTATTTAAAATTTCGTATAGTTCTTTAAGTTCCAATCATACCTACATATCGCTATTGAATTCAAAAACATTTGATCTCTATGCATTTGAAACAAAAAATATGTATAAAAAATAAAAAATAATAAATAAATATCTATAAATATGAATCATACATAGGTATGTATTACTACAGTAAGTAACTTTTGTAATCAAGTGATTGATAACTAATATCCTGTATTTTTTTTTCATAAAATATTTCAATCTTTCTTTTGGATGATGAAGTAAGATCGAGAGTTTCCTGACGGTAATTGAATAGCAAGTTTTCATTACAAGACCCTCGGGGTTCGAATGTTTGCTAAGCTATCGTTGAGATTACTTTGCCTTATGTTAGTTAACCAAATATTAGTCCATTTTACTGGAGAACTTCGCTCTTTGTTTACAAGATTCAATTAAGATATTACACTGATATTACTTCACATATGTAGTCGTTACATGAACAATGTCAGAAGCCTCAGGAAGGTTACCCTCAAAACCCACACAATAAGCAAACAAGCATTCATATATTTAGGTTTTTGTCTAGACTTCGAAAATATTTTCAGTCCTCGTTTTTCTTTACGTAGGGACTTATAAATACAACAATTCATTTATTTGCTTATTTATCTATTTATTTAACCCTATTACATAAATAGCGACGTTTAATATACCAAATTAAATTGTTTTCGCTAAGATTTCCAAGTATTCAGTTATTTGACTACCTAGTTATGCAAACGAAACTAATTAAAACAATTAGTTTGACGAATAATGGTTAGCTCATTCATTAGCGTCAAGTATAATCCGTTTTGGCAATAAATATTAATTTTCTTCTGTGATAACTTCTCCGCTTAATAATTTCAAAAGCTTGCTTATAAATTGTTTCATAACTTCGCCACGCCTAGACTACATTGTTTTCTATGAAAGGATTTCGTTAACAATGTCTTTAGGGCGAACTGAAAGGATATTGGATATGTCTTATTCACGCTGGAATTAATATTTCTGTGATGTACTATATTTTAGTTATGAGTGATATCTTAGTATAGGGAGTTTTTATCTACATATATATAAACCGAAATCTAATAATCTTGGTGATTTCTCCAACGGTTTTCGCTTAAAATAAGGAATCATTTTTTAGATAGCCCGATGTATCACTTTTTAAGGTTTAATATAGGCTCCAGGCTCTTTCAGTTACTCAAAAATGTATTAATTGCCAACGCAATATATTTCTGCATAGTGAATATCGAATGGTGACAGTAAAAAATATATATTTAATTTTCCTTTACTACTTCGTCACTCATTCATAATTTTCATTCATAAATTTAAAATTTACAATTTTATATCCTGTAAGAGTACAAGTTTTATTTCTGAGCAGTGTTTTTATAAATTGAACATATTCCTCTTGAAAATAACGAATATCAGCGAAACTCATACAGATACTGCAGGTTCGAGCCGTCTCTCTATAATATATGACGGCTCGACGCTAGCTCAGGCTCCAACTGAAATATTTCCGTCCTAAATATCTCAGTAACAGTTACATTTAGTGTGAAAGCTCTTTGAATCGCTGCCAACTATCCCACCAGATTTACAATGAGACAGTCACCTGGAGTATGCAATGCAGTCTGTGGATACGTTTTCATAGCGAATTCCAACCCTCTCACTGCGGAATAAGGACTCCCAAGGTCAAATTGTGATTGTAGAGGTGTCGTTTACGGTGCCTACTGTCGCACTAGTTATTGTTTCATTAGTTTTAGTTTCTGCGGTAAAAATAGGAGCTGGGGAATGTGGAGTTGTGTAGGAGTGCTGTCCAAGTTTTGCGTCAAATGTGATGTCATTGATTCGTGAGATGGCCATACGTTCTGTTAGACAGATAGTCACTATATTATGTTACTTCAAACGAACAAATGTTCTACGAAAGCTTTATTAGTAAATGTTGAATTAACAGAGTAAATAATAGTGTTAAATACCTATTAAATCGATCTGTTCGGCACTTGCCCCCTTTCTGATCTTGCCTACAAACTGTCACATACCATACAGATTGTAAATATCTGCCCCCTTTTCGGAGTTCCAATCATGTATTTTAATAAATGAAAGGTTGGATGAAAAAGTTCGTGTAAATAAAATTTTGTTATAATTTATCGCGTTAAGTGTTTTCATACTAGGACTAATAATGTGCATGTTGTATGAGCATGTTTCGTACGATACAAGAATGCGCCCACCACCGCGTGTATAGGCGCCCTAATTACATGATAAATGGGCCACGACTGTCTCTAAATAAAAGCTGAGACCAGTTTCCTCATCTTGCTAAATAAATACTGGCGTTCGTGAGTTGAGCATGCCGCAAATAGGTTACAAGCGCGCGGGGCGTGGGCGGGCGGCGCGGGCGGTTACACCACTATTTTCAGCGAGGTTGCGCGCGCGCTGAAATTTGAGTCACTTCGATGGAAACCGCAACAGCGCAACATATCAAAAAACTACAATACGCACGACTTATCTTCCGTATTCGTACACACACAAAGCTCAAATCTTCTTCTGAAATAAAGATAGCACAGAACACAAAAAGCTGGTCCAGTGGATACTCGACACTTCACTTTCACTTCACTAGGGGGTGGGTAGTGTCCCAGCAGTGGTCGGAGTATCCAGCGGGGCTCACCTCTCGAGCGGGCTGTTCAACTCGGCGGAGCGTCTCGCACTGCGCGCGCGCCAGTCTTCTCGCGGCCGCGCGACTATTTTCGGTGCCAAAAATCCAGGATTCCTCACCGACGCCGGCGCACCACGATAGCGCCGTCACGCTCGCACGCGCGCCTTGTCGGTCTAGGGTTTCCATCCTGGTGCCGTCTCGCTTTTCCGAAAATCTCTCCTTGACCTCATACGATTTCGGGTTTCACTGCTCAAGAAAATTCAAATTGTAGGGAAACGATGTTTCTTTATAGTATTTTTTAGGTCGGTGCTAGGTACGACATAAAGTTATTTTTTATCATAAATCGATCGCTGAATTAATATGAATATATTGTTTGTGTAAAATGATCTTGTACCTATACATTTCCAAAACAACAGGAATAATGCAATGTCATAGCTTATATTTTAGCAAAAGACAGAATATTCGACAAACTATTTCATTTAAATAGGTATAAAAATATTTTAAGGAATATTTAGACGTCAGTTTATTTGACAATTTATGCAAAAATATTATGATACCTAGCACAAAAGCAACAACAAACATACTAAATCATAAAAAAAATAAACTGGTAAAAATACCTATGAAGGAAAGATGTTCTCTTTATCAAAATTACGGTTTAGTTATGTTAGTCTATTTCCGAATAGCTAGCATGGCGATATTTTGGTATAGTAATTAACGTAAGTTTAAATTAATGAATAACTATGGAGAATAGGGTGATATATTTGTGTAGGTAATTTATGTGAGTTTCATCTAAGCAAAAACAGAATATTGGAGATAAAGTCACTCAGATGTCAGATGCAGATCGAAATAAAGTCACAGAAACACAGCAGAAACAAAATTTTTAATCTCCTAGTCTCTACTAATATTGGTCACCCTACTCGAACTCGACACCAACTAATCTCTCTGAATCTATAGAGCGGATCGATGCACTGTTCGACAGTCAATGTCAGCTAAATAAAACACAATCTAAGACGCTATTCAATATATCACGTTGCACCTGTTGAGATATTTCCTGTATTATCCAGTGATACTTTTACTCAAGACTATATTTAGCATCATCCGTCGACGCCTCGGCTTTCATTAAGTTTGATTCATTCAAAATACTCCAATCCTGATATTTTTCATTGTTATTAAATCTACGTCCTCACCAAGGGATACTCGTATCGAGCAACAATTTAAAATGATATAATGCAATGTATTTAAATACTAGCTTTCCGCCCCGTGGCTCCGCCCTCGCTAACAGTTTTTCCCGTGGGAATGAGGTATTTTCCCGCGGTAAAACGTAGCTTATATGTTATTTTGATGTATTAACTATATTACTGTAAAGTTTTATTAAAATCCCTTGGGTAGTTTATGCATGAAAGGGCAACAAACATCCATACATCCGTCCTCACAAACTTTCGCATTTAGGATATTTTCTAAACATTTTACAACACAACAAAACATCTAGATCATCAATCTAGACAATCCATGATTTTTTTACATCAATCTAACAAAACAATCCATGATGTTTTTACAAGGTTCTGTACACCCTTCTACACCTATAATTTATATTTGTACTCCATACAATGCATAATCTAAATGACCTCGTAGAGGCTGTAGCCGTTTCGTAGCAAAATGGCTACGACGACGCGGCGCCCGCTCCAAAATTGCTACGATCACATTTTAGTCTTTTTACTTGTTTTTATACCTATATTTAGTACTATTATTTTCTTCTGTGCCTATGTATGGCCTATGTACACAATTTATTACCTACTATAAATGCCCATTCAAAAAAATACAAGTAAAAAAAATAATTTCTTAAAGGTATAATATATTATTTAATATTTCTCTAATACTCGTATACTCGTAGGTAGGTACAAGGTACGTACATATCTTAAAGCAAGATTATCTCTTTAACCGCCAAGCATATTTTCTAAGAACTTGTTCCCACCGCCAGCCATAAAAACAAAATCGTAGTGATCGACATGAGATGGTTACAAGACAATGAAGACAGTGATATTAATGGGTGAATTTCCCGGGGCCAAAAATTGCATGGCATCGATGAAATCGGTATTAAAAAATATAGTTATAATGTTTAGACATGTTTTTCTGGTTAGGTGAAATAGTTATCTATGTGTAGCACTAAATATTTTATTAATAAGATTAATAGATACTCCAAAAAAAATAATTAAACCTCGAATTCTTTCATTGCCATGTTTGTCCACACTTCACCTTGTTGTGTATTATGCTTCATTGATAAAAAACTACCGGTTATTTATATTAAAACTTAGTTTTATTTGATAAGTGAATAGTTAAAGTATTGCTACGGAATATATTTATTAAACTATTTAAACAACACAACGAATGGTTAATCAAAATACATTTGTCCCAGAACTACCTTTCATTGCCGTGTCCTCATCATATTCAAAGATATTGTTTTATCTAACACCTCGCGTCCTGCCATTGGTATGCTAAACGTTGCGTATGAGTGCCGTCTAAGTGCTCGACGTAGAAAGACGGCCATACGTGCCTGCGTTTTCGCGCCATAAATTTAAGTATCCAATTTTTTTGTTACTGGACATTTTTTCTTTCATCGCCGTGTATAGGTATAACTTCTATTTAAATAAGTTTATCTTCTTGATTAAATATTCAATAGAAAGTCATTTCTTTTATGTCTATTTGTGAAGTATTTATTACTTTGAATAATTAATAGATTTTTTGTTATTTACATTTTTTGCCCTGATTTTCATCTCCATGCTTTCATTGTCATGGTTTCCGTGGCCTGAATTTGCTATGGAAATGAAAAAAAATACACGGAAATGAAAAAAATTTCATTGCCATGCCTTGCCGTGGCCAGATGTTTCATTGCCGTGGCTAAATATTTCATTTCCGTGTCTTATGTTTTCATCGCCATGTTGCGATTAGGCAAAGAAAACATCTGTTGGAGCGCAGTTCTTTCATTGCCGTGGACACTTGTTTCATTGCCGTGTAGGCATTTTTCATCGCCGTGGCACGAAATTTTCGATCTTATGTATCTCGTTAGTTTTTTAAGTAATCTGCTAAATATTTAGCAAGAATACATAGATTTTCAAAAGCTTTAATAAACGCAGACTATTTTTAACATAAACCCTAAGGTAAAAAAAACCACGGGAATGAAGATTTTATGAGACCTGTTGAAATTCACTCTAATATTAAAAGATTAAAAAAATATTCAATATCAGTTTTTATGTACTTCAAAAACTATAATAAACAAAGCGCGAATGCCTCGACTACAAATGTTCGATAGTGACGTGGTTGACTACAGTTTGTGTGTAACAATGCTAAAAATACTACAATCTGTGATGGATTTATAATGACCTCGGTAGCCTCGGCAGGGTTCCTCCACAGTTACGTGCAGCCTACGTCAGTTTAGACTGACCCTTCTTCGATACACGTAAATAATGCATGGGGAAGCTTTATTTTAATGAGGTACACAATACACATTCATTTAACAGCTCATATGTCCCCAATGAGGTGCTCGAGCCTACCCTGAAATCAGGGTGAATAGGCCTTAGTTGACCACGTTGGCCCAGTGCGGGTTGGTCAATTTCGGACACCATTGAATTACTTTGCAAGTGTGTGCAGGTTTCCTCACGATGTTTTCTTTCACCTTAAGAGCGTCGAATAAACGTACATATGAATTCGAAAATCGAAAACACATTGGTACGTGCCGAGGCTCGAACCCGCGAACTTCCGAATGTTTGTCAACGGCCCTAGCCACTTGACCACCGACGCTCCGTACACAATACAATACAGTACAACATGCTTTATTGACACGCAAGAAAAAAAACACAGAAATATAAATACATTAAATTCAATCATTGTTCATTCTACTTTGAGATATTTTAAATCTTTGACAAGCACCCCACCAGGATTCGAACCCAGAACGTCCGTAATGAAAGACAAGTGTTTTACAACTCAGCTGCGGAGGGTTTTGACTAATGAGCAAGCAGACTGTAGTTTTCTCGTTAGGGAAGTGTCAAATAGCTCTCAGAAAACCCTCGTTCGCGTTTGGACAGATTCGCGATATGGCAGATTCGGGTTACGGCAGATTCTTTTTACGACAGATTCGTGTTAGGGTAGAAGATCACCTCAAAATCATCAACTAAAAAGAGTGTTTTTTTTTTGTATTCTGCATCCTTTGCGCGACTAATGTCCAAACATCATCTACCGCAATTATTCGTTTTATCATTTCACCCGAAAGACGTCCACTGCTCCCAAAAATATCTCAACAACGATCGGTCCTGCTTGGTCTACATCCAGCAGGTTTTCGCAAGCCTCACTAGATTGTTGGTCCACTTATGGGGGGCCTGGCCACGCTGTGCCTTATCATGCG